>PVHY01009995.1:0-29516 GCA_004024945.1 Uropsilus gracilis
CCTCCTCCTTTGTCCTCCGGGGATCCCCAGCCCCAAGGGCTGGTGGGGGTGCAGGAGGAGGCGGTGTGAGCCCGGGTTGGGGGGTGTCCTCACCCCCCGCACTGCACGAGCGGGGGGCTGGCAGCTGCCCGCCTCCTGGGCACGAGCTCGTGCCAGCCGCTCCTGGCACAGTTGCTGGCACGCCCGGCAGACTCCCACGGCCACCTGCTCACACCCACCCACGAGCGCTGGCGCGCTGCGGGCCCTTCCGGCTTCCCGGGCCTCCTGGAACCCCTCCCCCACCGTACTCAGGAGGGCCCCCCCACCCAGTCCTCTGCTCCCAGAGGACCTCTGGCTCCCGTGGCCCTGGCCACCTTCTCGCGCAACTTGGGGGGCTCAGGGGGCCAGGCAGCCAGGAGGCCCCTGGGGTAGTTGCGCCGCGGGGGGGGGGGGGGGGAACCAGGAGGCAGGCAGACAGACAGACCGACAGACAGGGTGAGGGCCCCGCCTGCCACCTGGCGCCGCTCCAGCGGGACGATGGCGGGCAGCGCCGTGCCAGGCGGTAATTGCAGACAGACTAATTTAAAGAGATGAGACGGTTATTTTTAACTCGTGTTAAGGTAATGAACAGCGCGGGGGGTTTGCGGGTTCGAAAGTTCAGCGCCCCCCCAGCCCCCACTTTCTGTGGGTTGGGGCCCCTCCTTACTGCACGCCCTGCGGACTCCAGCTTCAGGACTGGCTGGGAGTGGGGGGCCCTGACGGAGAAGGGGAGGGCTGAGAGGGCCTGGAAGGGTTGCTCGCTGGCCAGGTTCACAGCCCTTCAGATCCTGGCCACCATCCCTTCAGGACGTGTTCTGGTCCTTATTTCTCAGGTGGTGGAGTGATCTGCCCCAGGGTCACATGGCAAGTGACAGGCCAGGGAATTGAGCCTCATTTCTTGTGCCTTTGGGGCTAGAGGACAAGGCATGTGGGTTTTGGAAAGAGTCGGGGGCTTGTCCCTTGCAGCCTGTCTTCTGTCTTCCTTTCAGAGGCAGCTGGTGCTGTCACCACATGGGGTCCTGGGAACCCTCTGTCCACTTTATGAGCGGTGAAGGGGGATCATCAGCTTGGTGTGTGGTGTGGGTGCATGTGCTGGCGATCAAAGGGCAGCCCCCTCATCTCCCCTACCTTGTGGCTGACTCACCAGGCCCCTTTTCTCTTTGCAGCCTGTGTGTCTGCCTCCCACCCTGAGGGTAGGTACCTGGGGAACAGGTACACTTGATGTCCTCTCCTGCTTCCTAACTTTCAGGGGGAGGCGGGGAGTCCTAGTGCCCAGCAGTTTCCCCTCCTCTTCCCCAGCTCATCCCTTCTCAACACTCGGGCAGTGACTGACAGCTGGACTGCCATCTGCGCTAGACAGCTCTTCAGGTGTTAGACTTCCTCTGCCCATCTCTCTGGAGCCTCAGTCAGGGTGCCTTAATTCAGCCTGTTGGGGTCAGTTGGAGCTACGGAGTTGGGAGTAGGTGAGGAGTGGAGGGTGCGGCTGTGGGGAACCCAATCCAATGTGCATCCGCTGACACCAACTTCCCTTCCATTCCCTGTTCTGGTGCGCGTTCAGAGGGCCTTCATGCAGCCTCTGAGCCTTTGGGGGCAGTCGCTGACAAACCTGGTTATAGGAGCTGCGGCAGGATGGCTGAAGCTGAGGACAGTTACTGATAGGACTTCTCACAGGCAGAAGCATGTGAGCATAGGTGTGGGTGGACTTGAACTTGGGACTCCTGCTTTGCAATGTCTATCCTGCCTCTGGCAGTACCCAGGTGGCAAACATACTCTGGGCACAATGAAGGGAGTGCTCTTGGCAGGCCCAGCTGGCCCCCAGGGCTGGCAGATGGGGGGGGTGCAGGGTGTTGGGTGGGCATTATCTGAGGCTCTGGGGCCCCAGTAGGGCGCTCAGGGGGACAGCTGGATCTGGAGTAACCCCCCTTCCTACTGGCACCCTGGTTACCATGGAAACAAACTCCTGTTTGGGAGGGTTTGGCTGTTTGCTGCCTTTCCCCACCCCCCAACCCATATGTGGAGGTGGGAGGGGGGCCAGGTGGTGTATGGGGGAGGGGCCTCCCACACCCTCCCCCCAGGGCCTCCCTCTTTGCAGAGAAACCTTTCTGGTCTCTTAAGTGTACGTGTGTGTGGGGGGGGGGTGGCGCTACTCTAGTGAGGAGAACAAGAATTGAGAGAACTAATGACTGGTGCTAGGCAGTCAGTTGGGCACTTGACAAACTCTCATTTCATCCTCTCTGGGTTCACATTCATAGTCCCATTTTGCCATTGAGGAAGTGAAGGCCCAGAAAGATGAAGTCACTTGGCTAAGGCTGTGCAGCTGGGACCGAGCCTGGATTGAGATGCAGACCTGTCTGTTCCCACCGTGTTTCACCATCTCCCAATGCCTGTGTGGTTCAGCCCTGCACCCCCCCCCAGGCTCGCTCAAACTCTTAGCACCCTCCAGGGCGCCTCAGTTCTGCAGGGCTCCAACCAAGACCAAGCTGTTCTATTTGGACCCCTACATCCTGCTAACCTTAGCAAGGTCCTGTCCTCCCTTCTACTGCCTTGAATCTCACATGCTGGCTGCCCTCATAGAACCACCTTTACACCTGGCTGTGGAGTTCTCAACCCACACCCACTGCCGTTGTCACATGCTCACCAAGGCAGCAATCGACTCTTGTTGATTGATCCCTTGGGACGTCCCTCAAACTGGGCGGGTGCTTGGGTGGTTTGAACAAAGACCCACTTTCCAGGTGATTCTGGAACCCAGTGCCTCTCTCTGAGAATTCTTTTTAAATTCCTCCTTGTTGGTGAACCTGGCTGATGATCGGAGTCACTGAGACGATTTTAGATAATGTAGGTTCCCGGTTCTATCTCAGATCCTGAGAGCAGGCTCTCTGCAGGCTTTGGGACCTGTGGCTTAGCAGATCTGTCCAGTGAATGCCTAGATTCTGAACCATTGCTTTAGGTGGTCACCTCCCTTCTGACTCTTGCTTGTGCTCCCCTCCCAGCTTTTCCAAGCAGGCTGCCCACCTTGAACCTACTCCTCATTCTCACTGGATCCTCCAGAGAACTGAACCCCCTGCAGGCAGTTCCAAGGGACTGATATCCCCTCCCCCACATCTTAGAATATGGTGTTAAGGATGAGGATGCAAAGAGCAGAGCAGACAGTGTAGGTGCTCTGTGTCTCTGAGCCTCTAGCAGGAGGGTGGGGAAATGTTGATGCAAATACTTCGCAGGCCTCTGTGGAACTGGAGAACAGAAAGGAACAAATGTGTTAGCCCCTGTTCTCTGATGTTGTAGCCCCTGTGTATACATGGAGGAAGACAAGCGCATGTACACAGCTTAGTGCTGTTCCTGAGAGTTCAGTGTTGGGCCTTCAGTGTGACACTTTGGGCCCTGGCCTCCTGCCCCCAGTCCACCTCTCTGACCCTGTCACTCACCCTCTCATCTTCTGGCTCTAGCTTTGGCCACCCTGGACTGTTCTGGCTCAGGGTTCAGCCACCAAGCGCCATTGCAGTCATACTTGTGTTTCATTTCCACAGCAACCTGATACTGCAACTATATCCCCATTTTACAGCTGGGAAAACTAAGACTGAGAGAAATAGAGGGGCTGTCACAGTGTGATAGAAATGCTATTCCCCAGGCTGACTCCTGGGCCCAGTGCTCTGGCTGGACCATTCCAAGATGACCTCCCAGACCTTGTCCCTTTCCTCATTGTTGTCTCTTTGCTGGCCCCTGGAGTTTGGCCCTGTTGTTTTCAGTCTGGTGCTGGTTCCTGGACCTCTGGAGTTCCATCTCAGCCAGCCATCCCTGAGAGCAGTGCCAGCCCAGCCTGGCGGATGCTTCCCCCTCTGCCTGCAGGCCCCAGGACTGATAGCTGCTTCCTTGTTCACTTTCACACAGTTGACCCCCCTCACTCCCCACCCCACCCCTGCACCAGTACCCACTGTATATGGCTCCTTGTGGAAGAACTAGACAGGATCCCTGAGCTTCAGGGGCCACAGGGCAAACTGGAGGGTGGAAACTCCTGATTTAGATTCAGGATAAAAGCTCCAGGATCATGGCGGCGAGCTGGATAATGAGCTATGGGTATGTGGAGGTAGAGGAGGAGAAACACAGAAAGTCGGACCCTCCAAACTTGGACCTTTGGGAACCTTGCAGTGCCCGGCAGGACTTGAGGCTGAAGTGGGACACAGGGACAGGTGATGAGTGGCCTGGAACACCAAGCAGTTGGCCCCATCTGGGGATGGGGTGTGGAGGGGGTTGGAGAGTAGACAGACAGGCCAGACACAGGCGCATGTGGACCTGCTGCTTGGCCCAGGGGAGAAGTTGAGCCTGAGGAGGGTGAGGCCCAAAGGGTCAAAAGCCAGGCCTGGGGTGCTGTGCAGAACCTTTCAAGGTCTTGAAGGTCTTGGACGGGAGAGAGTGGTGTGATTAGAGTCTTGGAGGTGAGTGGGGACACGCATCCTGGTTCTGCTGCTCACCTTGGGCAACTGAGCTTCAGTTTCTTCCTTTACAAATGGGGTAAGAGTAGAACTTGTGCTGTGAGGATTAATGGAAAGTCCTCAGGAAACCTTAGCAAACACCACTGCTGTTACTCATTGCCCTGGGAAAGAAGAATCGCTTCTTTAAGGTCTTGTAAGACAGGGTTCCCTGTGCTCTGAAGAGATGTGCATACATACATGTGCGTTCTTTCCTCTGATGCCTTTTCTTTTCCGAGGAGTCAGAAATTCAGGAGGTCCAAACTTCACCTTGCCCCTAGGTTGCCCCGCTGCTTTCCCTTCCAGTCTCCCCCATGGCCAGAGACAAGCAGGTGGGTTTTGGGCTCTCTAGTCTTACTGATGAAAGAAGTGATTTCCCCAAGGTCACCCTTGAGCCAGGGCTGTCTGCCCTTGGACACCAGCTCCTCTTTGCCAGGTGGCAGTCTGTGTGACCTTGGGCATGGCCCTTCCCTCTCTGACAAGATCTTGAGTCCTATCTCAGATCCCAGTTCTCCTCCTCCCCCAACACTCTGGGAAGATGTGGTGCCTCCTCCACCCCTGCTGTCCCCTCCCCCTGTCCTCAGCTGGCCTAGCCTCCCCTTGTAACCTGAGCTGGGGCTGTGGGGGAAGGGGCTTGCCCTGGGCCAGAGGCACCTGCCAGCTGAGCAGATGTGAGGGGATGGAGGCCCCAAAGGGGATCTTCAGCTCCAGTTCCTCCAGAAGGGGGGTGGGGCTGGGGCAGGCAGTGCTCCACACACCCGGCCCTGGCCTCTGGCCTCTGCTCCCCAGAGCCTTCCTGAGCACTGGTTCACTTTCCAGCATGCATCCAGTACTCTGGCTTGTCCTGTAAGGACTCTTTGGTCTCCAGGAGAGGACAGATGGCAGATGCAGACTGGTGCTCTGGTTTGGGTGGGCTGCCCTGGGCCCTGGAGCCATTTGGCATGGGGACAGAGGGCCAAGGGTGGCCCCCGGGGGTGAGGCCAGTGTCTGTGCGGGTGGCCGTGCCCCTGGGAGAGCAGATGGTTCTCTTGGCACCTTGCCCACTCTTCCTCTTTCCCCCTAGGAGTCAGCCTGCAGGGCTGGGGCACAGCTGCTGGGCCCTCTCCAGAGCTTGCCCAGGGCAGGGCTGGGTGAGGTCACTGCAGCTGCTCCCAGGGCCTATGGCAGGAGTGTGAGGAGGTGCTGTGAAGGGAGGATGGAGACTCGGACTAGGGAGAGACCAGAGAGAGCTGCAAGCTTTGTGTTTGCAGATCCCATTTTATTGTGGATGAGTGAAGAAGCATTTGCAGAGGGCTTGCCGAATGTGTATGGATACCCCCCACCCACGCCAGCTTCTGCCTCCGTCATGGAGCTTCTTCTAGGGCATCTCAGAGTGGGAGGGAAGCAACTCTGGGGTAGGGGTGGGGGGTGGTTCCTGCACCTTCTCTTACACCATGTAACTTTGGACAAGTCAGTGTGTCTCCTGGAGCCTCGGTTTCTCATCAGTGAGATGGAGATCATAAACTGCCTCAGAGCGTTGTTACAAAGAGCCCATCAGGTTTGAGTTGCTGAGTGCCAACACAGTGCATGGCGTATGGTCGGTGCCCAACAAATGGTAGTTTTCTTACCCTCCCCACTTTCTTGAATTCTGAGGAGCCAGGGAAAAGGAAATCTGAGGAAAAGTAGAGAGGTGGCAGAGGCAGCAGGAACTGGAGGGGGGCGCTCAGAGGGAGGAGGCAAGATTTGCCTCTCTCGTCTGAGCTTTTGCTTAACAGGCTGCATGGGATTGCCAGGCCTGTGGTGGTTTGTGGCTCCTGAGAACACCGTCCCGTGTGCTGCCCTATTGGGAACCAAGGATTGCCCTGCAGTGTTAAGGTGAGGACGTAGATGCACAGTTGGAATCCAGTTTGTGGTTAAGATTTTTCTAGCAGCACAGAGGTGGGGTGACTATCTTTGGGGTTTGCGGAGGGGACCTAGGATGGTGCCACGAGCTGACCTTGATGGAGCAGCAGGAACTGCTAGAGCGGAGAGAGAGAGACAGGCAAAAGGAACAGAATGTGCAAAGGTGTGAGGGTGGAAACACCCAGGTAGGTGGCTGGCATCTCAGATGGGCTAAGGAGTGGAAATGATGAGGCAGGCGAGCATTGAAGGGTTGTCACATGAGTCTGGAGTTGGACCCCAACCCATGCACTATGAGGCACCCTAGGCTTTTGAGCAGGGTTCACCTTGGACTTCTGCTGCTGGTTTGTCTGCTGTTTCTGGAGTGGGTACCAGGTCCTGCTCTTGACCTCTTGCCTTGCATTGGGCTTCAGGTTGCTCTGGTCCATGGCTTTCTCCCTCTGTTCCATTGTTATACCAAGCCTACTTACCTGGCAGCATTTGTGGCCCTGATGCCCCCACCTGTCCTACACCCCCTCCTCCAGACCCTAGTACCAAGGATTTGCACATGGCCTCAGGTTTCTGAGGTCATCAGGTCACCCTCTTTGCCAGGAGTCCTACCTGAACTGAGTGTCCCAGCATTATCTCAGGGAGCAGGGCAGGTAACTCCTGGAGAGTCTGTAGCTGTCTGATGCCAGGTGTATGTTCCTGAGTCAGACTGGGGCCCCAGGATGAGTTTAGAAGGAGGCGGAACTAGGGCTGCTACTGAGTCAGGAGGGGATAAGATTTTTGACATGTGGGATCTCATCCAGGTCCTGTTCCTCCCCATGGATGTCAGGATCATTTCCCTCTTTGACAGGGGAGGCTGTTGTGTCACACAGATGAAGCTGGGATTTCAGTACCTGCCCTTGACGTTTCCTCGTGGGGGAAGGGGAGAATTCTGAAAAGGAGGGACTGAAGAAATGGGATTTATGGAGGAGATCGGAGCACTCAACACTGCCCCGGAACTGGTCTCTGCTTAGGGAGGCACAAAAGGGACCTACTGGATCATTATCATGCTGACTGGTGGGGTCAACTTCCCCAGGGTGGGTGGGTTCAGCCTTGGACAGTGATGGAACATGGAGAATTGTCCAGGCTTGGCTTTGGACTTGGATGGATGCATTCTGGGAGGGTCCTGAATTCTCTAGGTGCCAGGGAGGCCAGGTGGTAGCACATGCACTGAGATGGGTGGGGCTGGGAGGTGTGAGTCTCCTGTCAGCTGAAAACTAGGATGCTTCTTCGTGTTGAGAGCCAAGGCAGGGATGGCCACTGGGGTGGGCAACAGGGCTGTGTTCCCACCACTCTGTAGTGTTGGTAGAAAGAACCCTGGCTTCCAGACCTATCTCTGTCACTCTCCAGCTTTGGGCCCATGGGAGTCAATTTAACCCATTTGAGTCTCAGTTTACCCAATTTGTGAAATAACAGTTTCTGCTTGTAGGATGGCTATTAGGATCCAAATAATAAAAATGTTTCTAAAGATCCTAGGACTCTTCTCCTGCCTTAGTATTTGAAGTGTTCGAAGCCCATGCCAGTGGTATGCTAGCGCTGGCTTGTAGGAACCAATCATGTATATTTCTTCCCAGTTCTGCACTCAGTGATGTCATGCTGGCAGCTTAAAATTGGCTATGATGGGTGTATGAAAGCCACAGAAATCAGCAAAAGTTACAAGAAAAATAAGGTGGGGTGTTTCCCCTTCCGGGAGAGCTGGAGGAAATCCATCCTGTGGGTCCTCTTTAGCTCTAGAAGGGAACAAAAGAAGATGGGAAAATGGTTCAGCACTGGCTGGGCCAAGAAACCTAGAATGCTAAGTCCTTGTGTTCTCTGTGTCTGGGGAGACTGGGCATGGTCATAGTGCCATACAGCCCTCTATAGGTAGGGGATAGCAAATGATAGGACTCTTCTTCCCCTCCACATTTCTACCACCCACTTCCCTTTCTCCAAGAGATCTTGCAGGCTCTGGCTAGAGAAGTAAGATTGGATGAGGTTGAGCTATCAGAATGAAGCTGTGCTAGGAGGTGAAATGAGGTTGTACTGGAAGATAAACGAGGTTGTACTGTCAGGGAATGAGGTGGTACTTTGAGGCAAGGTGAGGCTGCATTATTAGATAAATGGGGTTGCACTGTCAGGGATGAAGTGTACTTGCAGGAGAGATGACGTCCTGCTGGATCAGCCAGGTTGCACCGCCAGAAAACACAGCCACACCACAGGAGAAAGGAGAGCCTACTTGGAGGATAAATGAGGGTGTCCTGCTGGATAAATGAGGGGGCCCGTCAGGTGAATGGAGTGCTGTTAGCAAATGAGGTTGTACTTGCTGGATAAATGGGACTGGTGTGCTGGATAAATGGGGTTGTGCTGTCAGATGAATGTATTACTGCTCGTGGGCGAAGGGTGTCCTGGGAATAGATGAGGGTGTCCTGCTGGATAGATGAGCTGCCGCCACCAAATGGATCAGATCCTGTCCACGAGGGAGGCACCATCAGCAAGGACGAGGTTATTCTGCTCCCCCAGGGCTCCTGGCATATTTTCTGACTTAGGTGGTACAGGCTATGAGATACGTTAGTCCCAGCAAGCCCTGTGTTTGGGAAACCAGAGGGTGTAGGCTGGGGTGGGCAGCTACATCATTCACCCTGTGACGCCCTCTCCCCCTTGCACCATGGCCTCCTGCGCTTCCCTCTGCAGAGCAATGCTGTTCCTGATGTTCTCGATTCTGTGCTTGTCTCTCCCTGTGCTCTGTGTTGCCTTTGCTCAGCCTCTTTAGAGAAGCCGCTGTCATGGTGCTAGCCCTTCTTCTCAGTTCATTTCATTCTCTTTGCAACATATTATTCCACCTTCTTTTCCCCTCTCCATCACCCATTCATTCAATAAACACTTAGTACATGCCTAATATATACCAAGCAAGTGGAAGACAGGCTAGAATGGACACAGATCCCCTTGAAACTTACATTCTAACCTACCTAAGGGACACCAGTGAATAAGTAATAAATGCAATATAAATCAACTGTATATTAATTGAGATCACTGCTTTGGAACAGCTTAGAGCAGGGTAAGGGGACCAAGAAGTGACAGGGAAGAGGAGCAGTTGTTAAAAAGACTGGTCAAGATGAATCTCATTGCAAAGGTGACATCGGAACAAAGACTTAGAGAAGCCGAGCAGTGGATGTGGGCCTCGGGACCAACTGTGTTTCCCACTGAGAGAGAGGCCCCGAGGGGGGACTGTTCCTGGCAGGTTGGAGGAACTGGGGGAGGGATCGGTAGTGCTGGGGAAAGTCTGAGAAGTCAGGGGGCTTGTGGGCTACAGTGAGGACTCTAGGACTCTGTTCTCTATTTTGGGGGAGATGGGGCATTGAGGGTGGGACTGGATGTGACCCTTATTAAAGGGTCCTTCAAGGCCGGGCATGGTGGCGCATGCCTGTAAGTGGCAGTCTAGGAAGCTGCGGCTGGAACCAGGGATTGTGGTTCAAGTCCTGCGCAGGGCAACGTAGTGAGACCTGGTTCCAAAAAATTAGCTGGGCGTGGTGGCATGCACCTTTAATCCCAGCAACCTGGGAAGCTGAGGCTGGGAATCACTTGAGTCTGTGGTACACCGGACAATGTGAGCCTGCGGTCCCAAGGGCAAAAATAGCGAGACCTGGTCTCAAAAAATAAAAAATAAAAATAAAGGGTCCTTCTAGTTGTGGGGAAATGGGGGCCATTTGAAGAATGGACATTTTCCAGTCTTGTCTCCGGTTGCATAGCCCATGAGTGTTGGAGCCGACATGGGAATCCTGCTTTAACACCACAGCTCAGACCCTTTGCCCCATGCCAGCCTCTCTCCATGGGGCAACATTGCAGGGGGCCGGCCTCCCTCAGTCAGGTTCTGGAAAGGAATGGGGATGGGCTGGGGTGTCACCCACTGTGCCTCCCCTCTGTCCCTGACAGACCCCCTGAGGTCCCGAATCAGAGAGGTCTTCCTATCCCTAGGAAGCTGCACCAGGCTTGCAGAGAGTTTGGGAGGTGTGACGCCCTAGAAGCCAGGCCCAGCTCTGGGCACCAGGGGAGCCTGGGCATGCTGGGGCCTTGGCTGTGGTGGCGAGTTGCTAGGCGACTTGGAGAGGGAGCCCTGGTTACTGCTGCCTGGCAGAGGCATCTCCCTCCTCTGCCTCCTTCACCTCCTCCGTGGCCTCTGGACTCCCAGGAGGCCTTGTGGGCGAGTTGTGATCAGTGCTTGCCACTGGATCTTGGCGGCAAGCTCTGATTGGTACCAGGTGGCTGGGCCCTGAGGAGCCAGACTGGCTGCAGGGCCTGGGCTTCCCTCATGGGGCATGGCCCTGTGCACACCTGGTTCAGAGCCCAGCTCAGCAGTCGGAAGCCTCGGTCCTTGATCTTTTCCCACTTTGGGTCATCTCCCTGATTGCCCCTGGGCCAAGCACCACACCCCCATAGGCCTCAACTGTCCCCTCCCTCTGGCCTGCACAGCCCCTTCCCCAGGGCCTTGTTTTCTGTAAGTGTGTAAGATGAGGGCATGGGGTGCTGAGCCGGGGGGGGGGGGGCTCCAGGTACCTGCCCCCCCTTTATCCCCGATGATTTGAGTGGATAAAGCTCAAGTTTGTATTAGGTTCCTTTTATGAAAAGAATCCCACTGCTTAAAGAGAAAGTTAAAAAAATCTCTTGACTCTGGATAATCTCAAGAACTCTCAGTGTCAAATTAGAAGTGACCTCGGGTATAATGGACCCACCCACATCATCCGTTCAGAGGCAGGGGTACTGAGGCTGGAAGAGGTACTTTCATGTTAGGTGGTGTGGGGCGAGCACCAAGCTGGGGCGCACGAGGCTTGGGCTTGAATCCCCACTCTGCCACTAGGCCCTTGGGTGACCTTGGTCATGTCCTTCCTTGACTCTGGGTTGGCACAGCAGTGGATTTGGGCTGGGGCTCAAGCCCTCAGCAATACCTGGCTGGGCAGGAAACAGAGTGGGGGAGGCTGTCAACCATCAGTGACCTGGAGTGAGTGTATTTTGGGTTAGTCTGAAATACTTTTATATCAGAAAACTTAGACGTGTTACAGTGTGCAATGCAAAATAACCTTGAATTCTAAAAAAAAAAAAAGAGCAAAAGGCTTATAGGAAAATTTGACCTCGTAACATGCCCCCAGTCTCCCCAGGCTGCCAGCTTCTAGGGATAGTTTACACGGAAAGTTTGAGAAGCACTGGAGTACTGGCTTCCTAAGATTCTTTGGAAATTCTCTGGCTGGTTTCTCTCCCCCGGTGGAATGTGGTGTCCTTTAGACGCAGAGACTAACCTGAAATCAATACCTGACTCTGCCACTTCAACTGTGTGACACTGGCAACTTACGTAACCTCTCTGAACCTCCCCTCATCTTGATGTGTAGGGATCACAATCCCGGACTTGTATGGAGTCTGACAGAATGATTGGAGATCAAGTGCTTAGAACACCCAGGGCTTGAACAGGCAGGTACTGAGTAGGTGCTGATACTCCACCAGGCCTTCCTCCGCCCCAGGCCTCCCTGCTGGCACACCAGGACATTGACAGAGAAGTGCTGCTTGACTGACCTCCAGCTGGAGAAGCTGGGAGGGGGAGTCTCTGGTAAGCCAGATACTCCCAGAGGGGAGGAGAACCAAGGCCTCCCAGGTCCCTGATCACAGGTGTGGGGGAGGGGCTGGGGAGCCAGGTGCAGGGGCGGGAGCAAGAAGGGGTATCTACTTGAGGGAGCACCACTCCCTGGAGGTCCAGCCCCCCTCCTCTCTGGGCCCCAGGAGAAGCCAGGCAGGGCAAGTCTGGGAGGGGCCTTGGAACCCCAGCTGTCATCTCCCAAGACCAGAAAGTGCCAGCAATAGGGAGCTGGAGCCCTGAAGAATCAGGTTATACCTGAAGCTGGAGCTAAATGGGGGGGAGGGTATGGTGGGATGCCTCCTCTTGGAGACTGGTGGAAAGGAGACAGGAGGGAGAGTCCTCAAAATGAGTGGTTACGGGCTAGGCGATCCATGAGTTAACAGCAGGTCCATGTGTTGGGCAGATCCTGAGTGGCACCTGGTGTGGCTGCCTGTGGGACTGTGGGCAAGTTACATCATGCCCCTGGGCCTCTGTTCCCTCGTCCATGAGATGGGGTATTGCCAGCTGCCCAGCGTTGCTGGTGCCCAACGCAGTTATACTCAGGGCCTGATGTTAAGGAGGTAGAGATAGCAGGCCTGTGGGGGTGATGTGAGAGGTGAGGCCCTCTGCAACTGTGAGCACCAGTTGTATTCACTCAGCACATCCCTTGCACACTATTTGATTTAGTGAGCCAGCCGAGGTGGTTACCGAATGGCTCTCACTGTTTTTAGAGTACGCCCAGAGACTCCCAGAGCTTGGATAGCAGCCCACAGTCACATAGCTAGGGGGCTGAAAAAGGCTAGGCCTCCAGCGCAGTGCTCCTCATACCCAAGCTTCTGCAGTTTCCACAGCAGTGCCTGAGACTGGAGGTCAAGGCCACCAGGTGGGAGGTTCCAGACGTGGCAGGCGCAGCAGCAGTTCTGCACCTCCAACTTCCTGTGCGGAGCCAAGTCATTCTAATTATGACTCCCTGGTTTCCTCTGTCAGCAGGACAGGCCTGGCAAAAGCAGGCAGTGGCATGGGGAGTGACTGCACGGCAGATGTTTACAAGGGGAGAGATGGCATGGGGGGCACAGGTGAAGTCCAGGGACAGAGGAAGGGAAGGGCTACTGTAGCCTGTGTGAGCCATTTTGCCTGTGAGCCTTGGTCCTCTTGGCTGTGCATGGGATTTCTGTTACCTGCTTTGGGGGTTTCATGAACATGCCATCAAAAGGGGCTTTACCAGCAGAGCTATTCTGCTTCAGATGGGCCCAGTGAGGAAGAAGGGTGTATGTTCCAAGTGATGACTGGGGAGCTCGACTGGCCTGAAGGTGGGCTCTGAACAGAGGTCAGATCTTGAGGTCTCCTTAACCGATGGATAACGGATGCGCTTTGAGGGGCTTGCTGGGATCCAAGGCCTCTGTGGGGTTCATGGGAGCTCAGAAACGTTGGGGGAAATAACTCTGGGAAAAAAAAATCTCAGGTCTGTGCTCATGTGGGGGACCCCCAGTCTACTCAGCTTTTCCTGACCAGGCCCTCCCAGCAAAGGGTTAACAGTCTTCTCTACCTGCACTTGCATTTTAAAGACACGAAATTAAAGCAGGTAATTTATTCTCCCCACACACGAAAGAGCAATTAGTTCTAAACAGGGCTTAATCAGTCACCGCGAGATTGATTTCTGGAGCCCTGGGTTTTCGGGCTCCTGGCACCATGCCAGGCTGGGGAGGGAGGGGGGCGGACAAATGAGCCGCGTTGGCATGAGCCCTTACATAATCTGCTGGGGGGCCCAGGCAGCCTGGCTAACCCTGGGTTGGGGCTTGGCTGACTTGGGGAGAGGGGATCCTGCACCCCTGACTGTGGCCACCTTGAGAGTAGCCCTCAGGGTACATCCTAGGTCTCCAGGGAAAGGCTAGTGCCAGCCCTGCCTGCTGGGCAGTGTCTGCAGAGGGCCTGGTATAGGGAAAAGGAGGTGTGGTTTTGGGGTCAGGGATGGGTGTTCTGGATTTGTCCACCTGGCACTTAATGCCTGTTTCCTCCTACCCTGTTTATCCCATTCACCTTTCCACCTTCCCTATTTCCTCCCCCCTCTTCCATTCTGCCTCTTTTCTTCTCTCACTTCTCTATTTCCTCTCTTTCCCTCATGGCCTCCTCACTCACTCCCCGCCTCCCCGCCCCCCACCCATGTCCTTGTCTCCGGCCACAGAACTCCATCCGGCACAACCTGTCGCTGCACACCCGTTTCATCCGCGTGCAGAACGAGGGCACAGGCAAGAGCTCCTGGTGGATGCTGAACCCTGAGGGTGGAAAGACCGGCAAGACCCCGCGGCGCAGGGCCGTGTCCATGGACAATGGGGCCAAGTTTCTGCGCATCAAGGGCAAGGCTAGCAAGAAGAAACAGCTGCAGGCACCTGAGCGAAGCCCCGACGACAGCCCCCCGGGGGCGGCCGCCCCGGGGCCCGTGCCCGCCGCTGCCAAGTGGGCCACCAGCCCGGCCTCGCATGCGAGCGACGACTACGAGGCGTGGGCTGACTTCCGCGGCGGCGGGAGACCCCTGCTCGCAGAGGCGGCCGAATTGGAGGACGACGAGGCCCTGGAGGCCCTGGCGCCGTCCTCGCCGCTCATGTACCCGAGCCCGGCGAGCGCGCTGTCCCCGGTGCTAGGTGCGCGCTGCCCCGGGGAGCTGCCCCGCCTGGCCGAGCTGGGAGGCCCGCTGGCCCTGCACGGGGGAGGCGCGGGGCTGCCCGAGGCCCTGCTGGACGGCGCGCAGGACGCTTACGGGCCGCGGGCTCGCGCCGGGACGCCCGCCTACTTCGGAGGCTGCAAGGGCGGCGCCTACGGCGGGGGCGGCGGCTTCGGGCCGCCGGCGCTGGGCACGCTGCGCCGCCTGCCTATGCAGACCATCCAGGAGAACAAGCAGGCTAGTTTCGCGCCTGCCGCCGCGCCCTTCCGACCCGGGGCTCTGCCCGCGCTGCTGCCGCCGCCGCCGCCCGCGCCGAGGCCCGGCCCGGTGCTGGGCGCGCCCGGGGAGCTGGCGCTGGCGGGCGCGGCCGCCGCCTACCCAGGCAAGGGGGCGGCCCCATATGCGCCGCCCGTACCCTCGCGCAGTGCCTTAGCCCACCCCATCAGCCTTATGACGCTGCCCGGCGAGGCGGGCGCCGCCGGCCTGGCGCCGCCGGGCCACGCGGCCGCCTTCGGGGGCCCGCCTGGTGGCCTCTTGCTGGACGCGCTGCCCGGACCCTACGCGGCCGCCGCCGCCGGGCCGCTGGGTGCTGCGCCCGACCGCTTCCCGGCCGACCTGGACCTTGACATGTTCAGTGGGAGCCTCGAGTGCGACGTCGAGTCCATCATCCTCAACGACTTCATGGACAGCGACGAAATGGACTTCAACTTTGACTCGGCCCTGCCTCCGCCACCTCCGGGCCTGGCCGGGGCCCCACCCCCCAACCAGAGCTGGGTGCCGGGCTGAGGGCCACCTCCCGGGCCCTGGGTGCCCCTGCCCCGCCCCAGCCCCAAGGGGCCTCTGTCTTCCCATCCTGGTTCCCGGATCCCCACCCCTGATTGCAGCCGCACGGGAGGATCCAGGAGGCAGCCCCAGCCCCGCTAGAGACACCCCCTCAAAGCTGACCACTGGGGGAGGTGGTGGCCAAGAGCTGGGGCACCCTGTCATTCCTGCCCAAACTCCTGCGACCCCTTCCTCCCCCTCTCAGAGAGGGACGTCTGGGGGTGGAGGCTGAAATCCGGGGTGGGTGGCGAGCGGTGAGGCGCAGGCAGACCGCGCTGGTCGGAGAAGACACGGGGGAAGTGGGGCCGGGGGCGTCTCCAGATCTTTTCAATTTCTTTTGCCGGGTCCTTGCCGTGACAAATCGCCTGCCCCAAACTCCGATCGGATTCCCAACGAACACTTTCCCATTGGCCTTAGCCTCCCCCACCCCAAGCCAGGAGCCCCCTCCCTTAGCCACACCCACACCTATCTCTGCAGCCAGCCGGAGCTCCCTTCGGTCTAGAATCACCCCGACTCCACCCCCACGGTTCAGCCCCTCCCTTGGAATCTCCCAAGCCTCCATTTCTACCCTTTTCCAGAGTACATCCAGGTGACCGGCCCCCACCACCTCCCTTTTCTGGTTTCAACCTCTCCGGAGGACCTCAGCTCCGGACCCACACCCCCAATCTGACACCCCTTTCTCTGCGCCAGTCCTGGCCCCTCTCTCCCGTATTTATAAGTGTCCGGTCGGTCGGGCGGGCTGTGGGCTCGGCGTCCCCAGCGCATATCGTAGGCAGTGTACCGTGGCTGTGCCGTCAGCGTGTGCGTGTGCGTGTGCCGTGTCGAGGCCGTGTAGAGTGCATTGTACAGCATATTTTCATGAATAAAATTGTTTTAAATATTTCTCGCGCCTTGGGCTAGCGGGGGTGTGGGAGTAGGAAAATTAGCTGTGGGTGGGGGGGGTGTCTGGGTTCCCGCGCCTGCGCAGTGTGACTATGTGTCCCAGTATGGCAGCAGCATTCACGGGTACCTGTCTATAGCCCCACACCTGGTTTAGAACCTGCTGAGTTCTGGGTGCTGGAGATGTGCCTATGTGGAACTCTGCACCTGTTTCTGTGAACATGTGCAAGCAGATTTCTGCCCAGGGGAAGTTCTGTCCTGAACAAGACCCAGAGATTAGGAGAGAAGGCAGATACTTACTGAAACCCTTGTTCACGCTGTGCTATATTAGGGTGGGTTTTTGTTCCCATTGTACAGATGAGAAGACAAGACTGGAGGAGGAAATGGCTTGGGAAGGCAGGGTGGGTGATGGAAGGCACGCAGACTTCTACTGGAAACTATTCTCTGTCATTTATCAACTGTGACCGTGGAGAAGGTTTCAAGCTCTGTAGCCTTGCTTTCCTGGTCTGGACTATAGATAAAAGCATACATCCCATGGATTTTTCCAAGGAGAAAAGGTATGTAAAATGCTCGGCATGGGTCCTTATTCATTCATTCCTGGAAGATTTAAGGGTCCCCCTGTTCTGTGCCTGGTCTACAGAGCATCTCGCAGGCACACTTTGCCCTCAAGGAACTTAGCAACACAAGGAGAAGATGGATGAATAGGCAATCCTATCTCAGAGCTGTAATGATTGGGGGAGCCAAGGGGTGTTGTGAGAAGGAAGGAGGTGACCGTACCCATCCCAGGCTTTGGAAGTCAGCAGAGGTGCCTGGGGTACTGTCTCAGCTGAATCTTGAAGGGAAGCTTGGCATCGGGAAGGGGAGGGACAGAGGGAATGGTGTAGTCAGATGCCTGGAGTTCCAGAGCCAAAAGCAGTTGAATGTGGCCAGAACTCAGCAGTGGAAAGATTACTGATCATGTAGAGGCAAATGTGGGAGACGGCAGTGGCCAGGCCAGAGGTGCTTGTGGTCACTCAAACCAGGAAGGGGAGGTGGGCGGTGGAACTGGAAGGGAAAGATTGCATTTGTATGTCTTTTGGATGTAGAGTCAAATGAATTTGGTTGTGAATTGGGCATGGGGTGTCAGAGCCAAGGAAATGTTGAATGATTCGTGGCTTCTGGGTTGGCACCCAGTCATTCCTTGAGATGGGGAACAGTGAAGCAATGGCTGCCCTGGGAGGAAAGGGGGACAGTGTGTTTGACCTTTGGCAGGCTTACCTTGGGTTAGTCCCACAGGAACTCAGGATTTGGGAGGGGTGTTCAGGAACCTATTACCCTGAGAATGGCAATTGCTGCCATTGGGCAACATGGTGACCAGCCGGACAGTGGAGTCAGAAGCCCAGGAGGTGTGGGCACCAGAGAGGGAGGAGGGCAGTTAATCAAGATCACAGGGAGATGTCATGGAGATTTGGGGAGTGGCTTGGAGGGTGGTGCACAGTGGAAGAGCAAGTGACCCAGCCTGTTGGGAGGAGCAGGAGGATACCTTGGCACAGGAGAGAACCCGCTGGCTGAGAGGAGCAGCTGGAGTGAGAGGAAGAGAAGAGCCAAGACACTGTGGGCTCCTCAGATGTGTAGAAAGAGTGTGCCCTAGAAAGAAATACCCCAGTCTTGAGCTGTCACTTTCTGGGTCTGGAAGTTGGGGTAGCAACACCTGTCTTGATTGAGTCTGAGGAGAAAAAAGATCCCAGTTATTCTCTGAGGTCAAACTTCTAGCTAGGCAGAGCCGGGGTTCCTGCCTAGACCCTGAAGTTTGGACATGCCAGCTCCTCTGAGGCCCCTGCTGCTGCAAGGGAGGTGACTTGAACAGAGGCGCTCAGAACCAGCAGGACCTGTACAGGTTCTGGGCTCAGAGTTGGGGAGAGGACCTCACTGGTGGGTGTGGTAGATGTTCTCACTGGGTGGGGAGCACATGGAGACAGACCCTTCTCTGGGATAACCCCGCCCCACTACCAGACTCTGGACCAGCCTAGCCTGATCTGGGCTCCAGATGGGCTCCAGAGCTGTCCCCACCCTAAGCTGACAGAGGGTGGGCTGCTGATGTGCGTGTGCTGGTCTGTGTGTGTCCACAGAGCCCATATGCATCTGTCTGTGTGGGCCTGTGCATGTATGTGTGCGTATGTGGGGGGGAGCAAGCTAAATGATGCTTGGGGTCTCCCTGTCCTCAGTGCACATGCTTAAGCACGTGTGTGTATGTGTGTGTGTGAAAGAGAGGGAGAGAGAAATGGGAGGGGCCTGGTGATGGCTGGGGTCTCCCTGTCTGTGCACATACCTGGTGTGAGTGTGTGTGTACATGTATGTGTGCGGTGGGGATGACCCCACCATCTCCCAGTGTATCCACGCTTGTGCTGGGGCCATGCATCCCCTGCCCGTGTGCGCTGCATGTCTTCCTTGTTGGGCGTGTCAGCTGTCTTGGCGCAAACCTCTCTCCGGGTGCACCAGAGCTGGCGTTCCCTGCCAGGAGCGTCTTCTGGGCTGCTCTGCTGTGGGTAGGGAAGGGAGGAGAGCAAGGGACACTCCCAACCCTGGGACAGGGCCAGGCTCTAGAGTAAGAGCAGTAAGACCACCTCAGAGTAACCACTGCTCTCTGCCCCGCTCAGACCAGGGGTAATTCCAGACAGCTTCGTCCTACTGGGCCCCAGCAGGAGAAAGGGGGCAACACCCCTGCAGTTGGGGGTCTGCCACTGGCCCTTCCCCGCCTGTCTCGGAGCCCAGCAGACGCGCCCCCTCCATGCCCGCTCTCTGGGAGGCGTCTGACACATGATTTATTCATAAAAAGCCATTATTTGTGCCAAAGAAGAACTGAGCTGCTCGCTTTTTAAGTGCCGATAATGCTCTCAGCCTCCTTGCCTCCCCTCTTCTCCCGCCCTTCCCATCTCCTCTCTTACCTCCTTGGGACCTCCCATCCTTCCCCCCCTCCCCTTTTTTACCCCTTCCCCTTATTCTTTGCTCAGTTCCTTTATTGTTCTCCTCACACCTCCTCTTCTGCCTTTTCTTCCTTCACCTTCCCTTTCACCCCACTTACCTCCTCCCTGCTTTGCTTCCTTCCTACAATTAAGAGAGTGGGGCAGGGATAGGGAGGAAGGCTCATAGCCAGTCTTCCCAACGTGGGGAGGGCCTACTTCCCCACCTCAGCCTTCCTCTTGTCTTGATGTCCTAACTGGGGGAAGGGAGAACAGACTGAGAAATGGAAGGGTAGGGGTCTTCAGAGGCTGTCCTAAACAGCTCTCCTTATGCTGAAAGGGTGACTTTAGCTCCTCCCCATTTTGTTTTTAGCACTAGCCTCCAATAGGCATTCACTCTAAATAAAAACAGTGTATTTCCTATGCAAATACAGGCTCAAGGCAAGCTCCCCAGGCCTCCTTTCCTCCCTACCAGGTGTGCCCCACCAATGCCCCATATAAAAATTCTGGAGCCACCATTATTCAGGTTGTGCCAGGAGAGACTGGCATCAAAGGTGACTCTTGGGACCGGTCACAAAGCACCTGTTTCCAGACAGGAGGCAGTAGAGTAAGGAGCACATGTGTGAGCGAGGCCATGGACACACACAGGCCCTGAGGAGCAGACCTCACAGACCCACATGTGTGTGCTCACATGCTCTTGCACATGCGCGCAGCACACAGCACAAACCCACTCGTGCAGATGGAGAGTGCTCCTCCCAGGAGCACCTGCGGCTGGGGCTGAAACTCTTTCCCCATTCAGACACCTGCCTTTTCATTCACTCACTCCATTAACTGTGCTTTTGTACCCCCTCTGTGCCAGCCCTTGTGTTGGGTGCTGGGGTGGTAGAAATCAACTTGATTGGGCCAAAGGGAGGAGGATTGCAGCACAGTGGGGACTGCAGCTCTCCCCTGCAGCCTTGGGTTGGGGGTTAGGCACCCAGCAGGCAAGGGGTTAAGTCATTTGGCATCCAGAGCTGGAGCCATTAGGCCTCCTAATTATGAAATTATCGAGGTCCTCAGGTGACTGCTAATTTCACACACACTGTTCCTCTCCCGGCTAATGAACGCCCGCAGAACCCACGCCTTGTCTTTCCCGCTGAACGGTGACCTGCAGTTAATGAGCTCAGGAAGGCAGACAGGCCTCCGGCTGGGTGGGTGGGGCGCCAGGTCTGGGGAGGGGGGTCCTTTGCGCCTCCTGCCCTACTGACTCCTTTGCTGGCTGCCAGCCCCCAGTGAGAAGGCTTCAGGGCCCAAGTCCAGCTTGCAGTTTCTGTAGGACAGACTAAGCCAAGGGCTCTTGGGAGCAGGGAGGGATGCAGACTTGGGGAGGGCTTGGTTCACACATCCTGGCACGAGAATGGGGGTGGGTGGAGAAGTGAAATGCAAATGGAGGAGGAGGAGGAGGACCATTTCTGCTAGATTCTGGAGCCCTATCAGAGACCTTTATGAAGGATTAGGGTGCCTAGCTTAAGGAGTGGGGGTAGTGGGGGTCTGGAGCAGTCATACCAGATGCCGGAACTGGTGATGACGCTGGGGGAGGATGATAGTGCCAATGTCAGCTGGCAGACTTACAATATGGCTGCCGCTGGTGACTTTGAAAGTTTTAATTTTTGAAAATTAAAAAATTAAGAACCATTTAACATGACGTTTAAAAATCATTATATAAAACATGAAGGAAGATAAGTTACACATCCTGGTTATGATTTTAGGTTGGGGCAGCAGGAACCTGAGTCCAGAGGTCATGTTTCCCCAAATGGGGACACAGTGGATCCTCCACCAGGCAGGTGTGAAGAGCTAGTGAGCTTCCCCTGGGGAGGACTCTACCTCTGATCAATGCTGAGTGGCAGTGTGGCGAATGAGGGGACAGGGGTAAGCTTCAGGATCTGGGTGCCAGGGACCTTGTTCTAGTTTGCTCTGCCATGTGGCTTGGGGCAAGCTCTGTGCCCTCTTGGGGCCTCAGTTCTGGGTGAGTAAATAATTCATTAGGTTACAACTGTGTTTAAGGGACAGGCTGAACTCTGTAGGGGGTTACCTAGATCAACAAAGTGCTCCTATCAGGAGCACTCCCCTGAGCCAGGCACCCCAGACCTGAGGTGGGGGGCTTAGTAGACTACCTCGAGCTTCTGTGCTGATGTCTGGGGTGCATGCAGGTATTGCATCCTTCTGAAGCTGTCCTCTCCCAGAAATCAGAGGGACTGCTGGCTTCCCACGGCCAGCTTGCAGAACTGTGTCCTCTGACAGCAAGTTCCCACTTAGCCACCAACTCCCACTGACTTCTGCATCTCAGTTTCCCACCTGTCAAAGTAGGGAATACAAGTGTGAACTCACTTTGGATGCGACAAAAACCCCAGAGGTTGGAGCTGTTACTATGTCACCTGGGCCTGACCAGTTCTCTCCCTAGGGGCCCACCTCCAGGCAGACAGGCAGGGGCAAGTGTCTTCACCACAGGTGTTCTCTGAGGGGGGGGGAGCAGGAGTAGGGAAGGAGGATAGGGATCTTCTTCACCTGCACATAGATACACCCCCCTGGACCTTGCCTGTGCCTGAGAGCCCTTTGTAGGTGCACTCTAGTTGATAGACTCAGCAATATGAAGTAGATATTTTAGCATCAGTTTTTATGAGAAGACTCATGATTAGAGAGGGTGAATGAGTAGCTGTAATGTCAGATAGCCAGAAAATGACAGAACCAGGTCTCAAACCTGAAACCTGTGAGCCCTTGAATATGCTACACCTTTCCTCCACATGCCTTGCACAGGTGTCCAAGTATCACACACACACTCACATACACACACACAGCACCACCTAATGTGTAAATACGCTAATCAGAGACTCTCCACCATATTCCACCTGCACGCACACTATTAAATGTGTCTACCCTTCCCTCCACTTAGAAACACAACTCACACACCCACAACACACTTGGACATGAATATGTGCCTTATTAGTTGACTTGCAAGCATTCACATGTATATGCCTGTGAGCAGATGTCCATGCACAAACACAAAGCTCACAAGTACATGCATGAACACACACAAAGTCTATCACATATGACCCAAGCACACCCACCTGGGCAGGTGCACACACACAAATGCACGTCCCCATGGGCACAGGTGGTAGTGTTTACTGTGATGTACACTCCCATGCAAGCACATTGATACACAAGAGGTACCTACAGTGGAGCATATACGCACACATGTGCACACATCTGCCGGCATCAATACATGTCCACATATGAAACAAGGCTCACAGTGCTCTCACATGTGCACCCAGGGCTGGGCACCCTGGTGCAGGGAGGCGAACCACCCCCTAGATTGTGGGTGTGATGGATGGACCTGCGTCCTAAGTGACTATCAAAGTGTCATGGTGTGCGAGGCGCAAACACCAATTAGTGGTGCCTTTGAAAGCATCAGCTCGTTAGAGGGGAAGCAGAAGAGGCTGGAATTGGCATAAAACACGGAGCTATTGAACTACCATGGGGCGGGGGTATGCGCTCTGAGGAGAGGCCTTTGGGCAGAGCTCCCCACCCCACTCTGTACTTGTTAGTGGAGAAGGACCCTCACGAGGGGCCTTGACAGGCATCTTTGATGCTCCTTGAAAGCGGGGCAGGGGGAGGGGGCAACCTCCTGCCAGCACTGGGCTGGCACTGAGCGAGCGGGGGCTGCGCCAACTGGCGATCAATTTCATGCACATCATAAACCTAAGTGCTTTCTGGAGAGTCGGGCAGATTGCACATAAAGTCTCCCTTCTGTCCCTAGCACACGGGTGGGCGGGTGAGGCAGAGGCTCGCCCTGGTAGACAGACCTCTGCCAGGCTGCAGAAGACCTAGATAACCTGGTTCCCTGTAGGAGGTGTCCTTGGGGCAGTTCTCTTAGGAGGGCTGGCATGTCTAGTGGCAGCTGGAAATGTATGTGGACAGGGCAAGTACCCCGGCCTCTGCCGGCTTCTGCTGCCTAATGGCTGAGTGACTCTGGGTAACCAGCTTCTCTGCCTCTTGGTTTCTTCATCTGTAAAATGGGCTGATAAAAGAATTAAAATGAGTTCCTGTTTGTGACATGTTGTGTCACAGAACTAAAGAACAAATGAGGTCACATTTGCATTTGTTATGATGCCCCGATGATTCAGGCTCTGAGTCCCCACATGCTCACAGTTAGGCCTCAGACCCCTCCCCACCAAGTCTCCACCATTTCTGGAGCTCCAGAGGTAAGATCTCACAGGAACCCACAAATCCATCTTTCATTCTTCCACATTTTTTTCCTTCCTGGTGTTGCCCAAACTTGTATTGCATTTGCCCCCCTGAACAAATCTGAAGAATCCTCCCCACCCTCTCTCTCACCATGCAACGTCAATGCCAAGCCACAGGGATGGCCTCCTGGCCCAGGGCGGGTCTGGGTTATACAGTAAGGCCAAAGTGACAAGGGTGGGGGGATGGAAGGGGCAAATCCGAGAGGAGTCTATCTTCCCTCCAGCTCTCTTTGTCCCCATTGTCCCCAAAGGGCTGTGCTTGCGCATTTCAACTCTCAAATGCTCAAGACATTAGTTTCCTAGCTTCTGCTTTCATCCCAACCCTGCATTCTCAAATGTGGGCCAGGTGCTGGGCTGGGAAGGGTCTCCACATTGCCTTCACCCCAGACACCCATTACAGTGGAGCAGTTATGAGCAATTCTGACTCATACTGCTCATAATCAAGTCCTACCCACTTGATGTGGGTAACTTAGCTCTTCCTCAAATTTCTCCCCTATAAAACAGGAATGGTGCTACCTACCTCACAGGGTTACTGTTGTGAGAAACAGATGATTACATGTAAATCAGGTGCTTGGGGTAGTACCTGACACACCACCACATGACATGAATGATCCTGATGTTATTATGGTGGTATTAATTTTATGACCCCTGTTCCTGTTTCTCTAGTGTCTTTTCAGGCCCCTCTCCCAATTCTTTCTCTTATAGCAAGAAAACCAATCTTCATATTTATCTGTGGGCTCAAACCAGAATTAGCAGGGAGAGTACAACAGCGAATGACCTGTACAATGTGATCTGTGAAAGTGCCCCTCCCCCAAGAATTGTTCAGTGCCCAACCTGAGCATCTGAACACTTAAGTCCTTTTCTCTCTGCTACGTGGGGATCTAGTGTCTTAGTGTGCTCAGGGTGCTATAACAAAATGCCACTGACTGAGTGGTTTAAATGGCAAACATTTATTTTTCACAAATCTGGAGGCTGGGAAGTATAAGATCAATATGCCAGCAGATTTGGTTCCTGGTGAGAACACTTCTTTGCTTGCCACCTTCTTGCTGTTTCCTCCCAAGGGAAGAGAGTGCTCTGGTCACTTTCTCTTCTCATAAGGGCACTAATGCATCATGGGGAGGTGCCACCCTACGATCTCATCTAAACCTAATTGTCTTTCAGAGGCCCCCATTTCCAAACATCATCACAAAGGGGATTAAGGTTTCAACCTATGAATTTGGATGGACACAAACATTCAGTTCATAGCATCTGTCCGTCCAGGACACTGCATAGTTGGACATTTCACCATGAGCCTGGCATGCTGTCGGTACTCAGAAACTGTGGGCCTTTCAACAATTAATTCTCACAACGACCCAGGGAGGAGCAGATGGTTCCACTAGAGATGGGGAAATAATTCTCAGAGTGGGCTGTGTTAGTCAGGATAGGAGAGGCTGTGCTGCGGTAACAGTTCTCCACCTCAGAGGATGAGCACAACAAAATTTTACTATTTGCTTATGCAAAGTCTGCTGCAGGTTAGGCAGGTCTCGGGGCTGCAGTCCTTCCATTGTGACTCAGTTTTTCATGCTGCTTTGATCTTGGGGATCCACCAGGCCAAAAGAGTTTTCCTTTTTGATGCAATAGCTATAAGGCCATGTACCAGCACCTATACATTTTGGACAAGAAGTGAACCTTTTTCCCCTTTCCACTGCTCATTTCCTAGGAGTGGTCACTAGGCCCACTTATCAACAAGGAGCCTGGGAAATTAGGAGTCTGTGTATGCAGATGAAGGATGGAGGTGACAGCTATGAGCCGGGCCGGTAATAAGGGCCTAGGAGTTGAGAGTGAGAGGGTGACTTGCCAGCTTGAGCAGAGAAGCTTCCTTAGCAGGGTTAGAGCTCAGCTTTGAAGAGGCAAGCAAGATGGATTTGGACTAGTACAGAGGAGGAAGTGGGAGTTTCATGTGTGGACTAAAAGTGAGCAAATACCTGTAAGTAGTAAAGTATAGGCTGTCTCCAAGGAGAAATAAGCCCCTGTATTGAGCTGGTCTATCTGGGGGAGAATGGGGACAGTGAAGGTGGGCTTTCAAGGGCCTTAACAAAGAAAAATATTTTGGAGGCAGAGCTGATGACCCTGCAATCCATCATCATCCCTGAGTGGATGTGGTGGGAAAGGGGCCTCTGGTTTGGTCTCCAGTTTTCTGACATAGGAAACTGGGAGATGAAGGTGCCAGTTATCCAACAGAAGACTCTAAAGGGAAGAATGGGGTGTGGGTCAGAGGAAAAACTTGTTTGGGGCCACGGCAGGTTTGAAATAACCCCAGAACATGCATTAGGGGTCAGAAGGCAGTAGAAAACTGAATCCCAAGCTCGAGGAGAACTGGGCTAGAGTCTACGATCAGAGGTATGGGCACACACTGCAGCTTCGGGCATGGGTTAAATGACTCGGGAGGCATGTGAAGGGTGAGCGGTTGGGACAGAGCTCTGGAGAGCAGCCCTGTTCAGCAAGGGTGGAGGCTGAGTCCAAAGGTACCAGCCAGGAGGCGTCATGGGAGCATGGGAGAGCCAAGAAGAAAGGAAAGATCAGCTGTGCTGACACTGTGCTGGCTCTAGATGAGGCAGGTCACAGGGTTGAATACCAGAAAGGTGCTAGTGACCTTTGGGAGACTGTTTCTGGAACATGATAGCTATAGAAACCAAACTGGAGTGGGTCATGGAGCCAGTGTAGACAATACTGCCACAGACCACCCCGAGAAAGGAAGGAGAGGGATGGCTGAGGCTGGAGATCAGGCTGCTGGAGTGTCCCTTATCATTTACTGCTGTTATTATTGTCATATTATGTTCAAGAAAGGAGAGACTTGGACGAGCTGATGGAGAGGAGTCAGGAGAGAGGAAGATGTCACATACTTAGGGGAGCAGTGGGGAGTAGGCTAGCAGTGGGGAGGAATTCAGGTAGAGGGTGGGGGCAGGGATTTGCCCAGAAGGTGAGTCATGGGATTCAAATCCGCCATGAAGAAGCCATGGAGAAGAAGATGGGGAATGACAAATAAGCAACTGAGGCCAGAGGATCCCAGGGAGATGGAGGAGGAGAGGGAGTGGGCATAGGTATGAGACACAAAGATAGAGCGGTTGGGAAGTCAAGGACTGAGGTTGAGAAAGAGGCAGAGAGCTAACGAACACACAGGGATGGATAAGCGGTGAAGCAGAGATGCAGAAAGACAAGAAGAAAGACGGGAGAAGGAAAAGGAGAGATTGGGCTAAGGCTCAGGACGGGAGCCCTCCTGAGTGTGCGTGGGGCCGGGGCCGTTGAAAGTGGCTGTGGAAAGAATAAATGATGTGCTTTTCTTAGGGGGTTCTGGGCCAAGCCAGTGTTGCTATCCTCTCTCAAACTTCCTCAGCACCCAACCTGATTGTCACCACACAGAGGTGGGACCCTTGCTTTCTGTGGTCTGGAGGTGGGGAGGGGGCTCTCCTCCACGTAGGCGTACTAGTCACCTCTCAAAATAGAGTCTGGGCAGAGAATCTGCTAAGCCTTGGGGCAGCTCAGACCGCTGCAGATATGGGCCCAAGTACGGACAGGCCCCAGGGGAGATGAAAGATGCAGAGGGACCCCTGCCCTGCACCCCTCATAGCCCCAGTTCCAGGCCCTGGTTGCTCCCGTGGGGCCTAGGCCACCCTGACATTCACCTAATTGTCTTCTTGCTTTGATGAGTGGCTCCGCAGAGGCGATGCCACGGGATCAAATTAAATGTGAACCAAGCAGGCAGCCCTGCTGATGAGATGGGAAATACCACATTTACATAGCCCAGCACCAGGGCGGGCAGACCCAGACCCAGAGAGACAAAGATCCAGGGTCCCAGGGAGACAGAGACAGGGCGATGGGGGCTGGGGAGAAAGGAAGCAACAGCATTGAGAGTGGGGGAAGCTGGGTGGGGGCACCATCCATAGGGATCTAGTCACTGTTGAATAAAAGGCAGTGGGGGAGGGGTGAGCAATACAAGCAGAGGCTCTTCTACCTCCAGACAGGTGACCTTGACCTTGCCAGCTCCCACCTGCCAGCCCCAGAGGTAGATAGGTAGCATGGAGCCCAAGATGCTGCTGAGCAGCCCTCCTGCCAACTCCCAGCTGGGTCTTCAAGCTCTCTTCATGTACCCCAGACCCCACAGCTGGGCTGCAGCTGCCTCCCTCCGCACAGCCCAGTGGGTGTGGCCTTGTGCTTTCCTCAGTTCACTTGGGGACACTCTGGCTGCCCCAGGAGGGGGTGGGTGTGTGAGTGTGTGCAGATGTGACAGTGAGAGTGATCATGCGCAGTCCCTGCATGGGTCTCGTGTGCAGGTGTGCTGGTCTGGGGATGCAGGGGACGTCAGAGAGTGAGGTCTTCCCTCTGCTCAATGTGGAATCAGCCGGGTGTAGTGGTGCGCGCCTGTTGTCCAAGCTCTGGGAGGCAAGAGGCTTGGGATCACTTGAGCTCACGGGGTTGAGACTACCCAGGGCAACATAGCAAGACCTGATCTCGAAAAAGCAGCTGGGCACCGTGGCCTGTAATCCCAGCTACCTGAGAGGCTGAGGCTGGGGATCGCTTGAGTCCGTGGCACCCTGGGCAACATAGCGAGACCTAGTCTCCAAAAGAAATGTGGAAACAGGCTCGAAGGCCCTGGAGCCCACCCATGTTCCCCTGCCCATGTGCAGGACATGTGGGGTGCTGGTATTCAAATCAGGTTGCTCCTTCCTGTCCTTAATAGCACATTCTAAGCACAAAACATCTGTACAGCCCCGAAGACACTCCGTGAGGTGGTCACTGTTATTTCCCCCACTTCAAGACAAGAAACTGAGGTCTGAAGGGGGAGATGGAAGCAAGCTGATTCATCAGGAAGGGCAGAACCCACATACAAACCCAGGACTGTCCTGCTCAGCCAGTGTGGCTGGGCCTGTCTCTGAGAACGGGGCCCATGAAGGCTGGGTCTGGGAGCTCAGGGGCACCCAGCACAGAACCCTGTGCCTGGAAGGGGTCCCGTCTGCATCTTTACCCCTTCCTTTGGCTTCTGAAATGGGTTTGCCTCAGAAATGCTCTCTTCAGCCAGACACCTTGGTTGGTCCTTTTCCTGAGCACATGTGTGTGCCAGACGGGATCCCGCCCCTCACATGCATGTCATGGAACTCTGCTTTCACCCTGCACAAGGGCGAACAGCAGCCGCACTAGACAGATGTGCGGACATGGCTCACACCGACCTGCCAGACAGGGATGGGAGGTGGGGAAGCATTTAGGTTTGAGTTAGGTTCTATTTGGGTTCAGCCCTCCTTTCCCTGGTGGTCCCCTCCCTCTGTCACTATCACAGACCCTGATGTCCAGGAAGACAGGGGTGTGGGAGGAGAGTTCCCAGATGCTGGTGTGCGTGTGAGTTTGCACACCCAGGGCGTCAGGCAAGAAGCCCCATCCCTCCAGTCTCACCTCACCTCACTTCACCTCCTCCACCCTCGCAGCGACTCTCTACCTGGAAATGATCCCGCCTCCATGTTGGAGAGAACAGACCCAAGCTCCAAGGAGGAAGCGTGGAGACTGGTGCTGGGGCCCAAACAGCCAGACACCCCAGCTCTTTGCAGCACCCCAGGCTCGGGACCTGCTGCTCCTTTCCCCCTTGAGAACTCCTACTGGCTCCCCCTCCTCCACAGAGGAGTGAGGCCCACGAAGCGCCTGTTGGCTCCATTGGAAGCCCTTCCCCCTCACCCACGGGGTCCAGGGCGGCTTTTACTGGGAAAATAATTAGAAATCTAATTCTTATTTCTCCCACTCCGCTAATTGTCTGTGGACAATTTGATTGTAACAGTCGTCACTGAAGCAGAAAAACCACCTTATTTCTGCCAGACATCCTCCCTGCAATTAACACCAGCAACTGCCTGGCTCTCCTCTCACCTGCAGAGACCCAGGGCCTGAGGTTCCCTCACCTCTCCACCTCCCAGGGAGGAGGTAGAATTCTGGAGGCAGGGTTGGCCACAGGGG
>PVHY01009995.1:29616-53948 GCA_004024945.1 Uropsilus gracilis
GGGGGGGGGGGGGGGGGGGGGGGGGGGGGGGGGGGGGGGGGGGGGGGGGGGGGGGGGGGGGGGGGGGGGGGGGGGGGGGGGGGGGGGGGGGGGGGGGGAAGAGGCCTGACAGGGGCCAGCTGAGGAGGCAGTAGCCAGAACCCCCAGCCCAGACTGTCTCTCTGCCAAGGCCAGGGACACACCTCTGAGACAAAACCAGACAGTGTTTTTAGGAGCCGGCTGCTGAGGGCTCCCCAGAGAGCCCAGCCTCCTGTGGGATGTGGCTGATTAAGAAAGGAAGGGGGGGGCGGGGGACACAGGGTGTGGGGGGAGGGAAAGGGTGAGCAATCCGGAGACCAGACAAGAATGTGGATGGGACACTGGGATAGGACTGAGCCAGACAGTGGCCCTGCACCATTCAGGGCTGACCTGTTGATCAGAACTTCAGGGCTCGGCACTTCTACCTGCAAGCCACCACCCACCCCCTCCCCCTCAGGGGCCAAGACCCTCCATTTCTACCCTGTCTCCCCACACACCTCTTGCAGAGTCCCCATCCCAGTCCTGTGCCACTCTCTTCCTAAGTTCTCTTTTCCAGGATCAGGCCTGATTCTGTGAGAATCCAGCTCTCTTGGAGGGGCACCATCTGAAGAGTTCCCAGGGATTCTTTGGCAGAGCTGAAGCCAGGCACAGAGACTGGGGGGGGGAGGCTTGCTGGCTGTGCTGGCACCATGCATGCCCATTTCAGGGTGTCTGCCCCGGGCTGGGTGTCTGTAGGCAGCTGGCAGGGTGCTGTGTGCAGGGGCAGGCCTCTGTGTGCATGGGCAGAGCCTGCCTCATCTCTGGGGAACCGGGTGCTGCTTCCTCTACTTCACCCCAGGGCCTCAAAGTCCCCTCTTGCTTAGCCCATCTGGGGAAAGAGTGAGGGGGACTCAGGGGGCACGTAGTCACGTGAAGGGCCTGGGGTCTGCAAGGGGTGGCAGAGCCAGAGAAAGAGAAAGAGGAATGCAGCCCAGAGCTGCCTCCTTCCCTTTCCTCTGCCGGATCTCAGCCCTCTCTCCCCCTCCCAGGCTTGTCAGAGGAGGATGGTGGGGGGGGGCTGGGGGCTCCTGTCAGTCTCAAGCTGGAGAGCAACTCGAGCTTCATTAACATGCAAATTAGCAAGTTCTGACTGGCTGTGGCAGCTATGGGCAGCCACCCCTCCCAGCCGCAGGAGTGAGTGTGTGTGTGTGTATATGTGTGAGTCTGCAGCAGGGTCTGAAGAGGGGGAGTGGCTCTCATTGCCCTGGACCCACAGCAGGAGCACACATGTGTCTCACACACACTTACACACATACCTACACAAAGACACATGCAGATTATGCACACACAGGTACACACAGATATAAATATATGAATAGCAGACAGTCAAATGCTCTTGGTCACAACCAGCCATGTTGCTACAGCCTAAGGATACCCATGGACACACAATCACTCACAATTTCACCCACCACTGTAGCACCCTAAACAGTATCAGGCAGGCAGACCAAACTCCTTCCAAATTCACACACCCTCACATACAGGAACAACCCCACAAACTATTACTCCCAGAACCACACACACACACACGCACGCACGCACGTACGCACGCACACGCACACTCACACGCACACACACAGACCTGTCTGTCTCATCAAGTCATACCCAGGCCTACAGTCCAGGGGCAGCAGGCTTGAGGCCCCACAGTCTACCCCAGCACAACTGCCAGCCTGGGAGCCCGCCTCCCTTGGCTTACTGCAGGTTCTCTGTCCCGGGGAGTCGACTAAGACCAGCAGGTGTCTCTTGGCCTTTAAGGCTGAGGTTCTGGTTCTGCGGTCCCTCTGAGCCCCTCTGCATAGCCTGGCACCTCGTGTCCCCCTCACCAGCCCAGTTACGCTGTCAGCACCTGCCCCACCAGCCTGGGCCTCCCTCTGTGGGCTGGGCCCCTCTGGTGGCTGCAGGCGCAGCCCCCTTCCCTGGAGAGCATCCCTGGTCACGCTGCACTGAAATTGCCTGTTGATGTGTCTGCCTCCCGCGGGCGGGAGCTCGAGGAGGACTGGGCGGCGTCAGTCAGTCTGGTGCGCGGCGGCTCCGTCCCCAGTGCTCCCCTTACTCTTCCTCATCCAGGCTATTTCCGCATCGGGGTGGAGCAGGAGCCAGCAGCAATGATAATGAGAATAGTTAATGTTTACAGGGCTTGGCCACACAGTATGCTGACCCCATGAGGGAATGCCGACCGACTGCATTGTTACAGGTGGGGAAACTGAGGGGCTAAAGGGCTGGACGGATAAATGGCAGCCCGGAAGTGACAGTTGGAACTGGGATCTGGTACCTGCTCTGGATAGCCCTGTGTGTTCTTCCCAGGATGCCAGGTAGACTCTCAAAAGGATGGGGTGGTCGCAGGTCAGGGGTGGGGACAGAAGTGGGGGAGACAGGAGAAGTCCCCAGTTCTGAAGTATAGAAGGGGAGCTCTCAGCCTCTGTGAGGAGGGTCTGTCATGGAGATTCTGGCTTGTGCGGTTCTGGAGCATCAGGGCCAAGGAGATCAACCAGGTCACCTTCCAATTTAAAGAGGGGGTGACTGAGGCCTGACTTGGCTCCTGTTTCTTTGGCTGTGGGCCAAGCACTCTCATTTTCTTTAATCCACCTCATAACCCAGTGAATTTGTACTTTTTTTTTTTTTTTTGAGACTAGGTTTCGCTGTTTCGCCCTTGGAACCCCAGGCTCTCGTTGCCCGGGGTACCACGGACTCAAGCAATCCCCAGCCTCAGCTTCCCAGGTAGCTGGGATTACAGGCACGCACCACCACGCCCAGCTATTTTTTTGGAACTAGGTCTCGCTACGGGCCCCAGGCGGGACTCGAACCGCGATCCCTAGCTCCGGTCGCATCATAGGCTGAAGCTTACAGGCACGAGCCACCGTGCCCGGCCCTGAATTTGTACTCTTACAGGCCAGAAAAGGGAGGCTTAATATATCTCCATTGCCTGAGTACAGATGGTGGACAGCTATGGTCCTGTCATCAAGAAACCATTATTTCCCTTGTGTCAACCTGCCTTGGGGCTGCTATCACTGTCTGATCCTACCCTTCCTTCCCAGGCAGTGTTGATTGGCTCAGTGGTGGCTCAAATTGGCATGATCAGAGCCCTGGGTTGAGAGTTCTGAACTTGGGATCAAGATGACCCTCTGGAACATGTCTAGATCCATTTCTAAAGTGGGAGAAGGGAGGCAGGAAAAGAGAAAACCTTGAGTCCGAGGCAGATTTGGAGCAGAGGATTCAGAGGGAGACTGTGGCCATGACAAGGACTCAGGTTTTGTGACATGGACTTCAGCCTGCCTCATCAGCCACAGACTCAACTGGACAGGCCAGCACTGACCCTCTTCCAGGCGGCAGAAACTCTGCCTGGGCCTCACGCTGGCAGGAGCCCATCATGAACTGCGGTGAGGGCACTGCCTCTGGTCTGCTACTGAGCTCCCTGCTCACGGGTGGCCACAGCGCAGGCCAAAAGGTCAGGAGTGTCGCAGTCCAACAGTCTAGATCCATTTCTAAAGTGGAAGAAGGGAAACTGGCCGATGCACTGAATGTTGGGAGTCTGCCTATAGCCTGCTTATAACAGGGTTGTGTGGGGGCTTCAGTATGCCCTGGACTTGGTGGCAGTCCCCGGCTAGTTCTTCCTAGCTCCACCTGGTGCAATCTCTCCTGCATCTGTTCATCACCCCTCTGTTTGCTTAGGACCTACCACCATCCAAGAGGCTCATGACAGGTGTCCTGGGGAAATGAAGACAGGCAGGAGGGGGATTATGCCCACTGGATACCCCAGGGGTGGGGAACCAGGACTCAGGTACCGGCAGCCTCATTCAGGCTGTCCAGTCTGTGAGTGAATGGCTGACTACCATCACTGAGTGGCCTCCACTCTCATGCTGCCCAAGACCAGGGCCCTCATCTGCTTGTTTGCTGTGCCTAGAACAGCGTCTAGCATACAGAAAACACCCACTGTCCATTTGTGGACTCCATGGATGACATGCTCATGATGGATGTCATTGTACACATCCAGTGACATATGCTTCAGACCCTGACTAGATACAGAGCTCATTCACCACTGCAGGGGAGGGCTCCGTGGGTGGTGACCTGTCATCCCTTGCCCCTTAACTATTCCCTTCCCAGCCTTTGGAGTCCTTGACCCTATCTAGAGGCTGGGGATGGATGGCTTTCTCTGTGTATGCTGCATCTAATTTTTTTCCCTTTTGTTCTTAGAAAGGGATCTTTTTAACGTAAAAGGCCAAGAGTGTGTGTCCTAGTTTCTTTGCCTTTTTCAGGGGTAACCCCAGTGTCACCGCACAGGGTGGCCGCCTCTCAGTTGTGTGATGCAGTGCCTCAAGACTGAACCTCAACTGCTGAGTCTGGGGGGCAAAGACCCTTGGAGAGCAAGTAAAGACATGTGGTGCGAGTGGGTGGGAGGAAGAGTGGCCTATTGATTAATCACTCAAAATATCATCAGGCCCCTTGTCATCTGTTGAGCTGGACTAGAACCCAGGGCTCCTGACAAAGCAGGATGTTCAGGCTCCCCTTTTGCCTTTCTGCATCCCTCAGGGAGAATTCTTTTTTTTTTTTTTTTGAGACTAGGTCTCGCTATTTTTGCCCGTGGAACCGCAGGCTCTCTTGCCCGGGGTACCACAGACTCAAGCAATCCCCAGCCTCAGCTTCCCAGGTAGCTGGGATTACAGGCGCGTACCACCACGCCCAGCTATTTTTTTGGGACTAGGTCTCGCTACGGGCCCCAGGTGGGACTCGAACCGCGATCCCTAGCCCCAGCCGCTTCATAGGCTGAAGCTTACAGGCACGAGCCACCGTGCCCGGCCCCTCAGGGAGAATTCTTAGCATGGACCACTTGCATCTGAAGTTAGAATGCTGAATGACCTTGGCATCCTGCCCCATCCCTGGGCCCCTACCTCTGTGGGATCTGGGGCTGGGTGGGCCTTCACCACAACCCACCCTCTCAGTCTGAAGGCCGTGGTACAGCCAGTAGTCTCTTCTCTCCAGGGCCTTTTGGAGGTCGACCCAGGTTTCTGAAGAAAGAAAGGGCCACCCCTGGCCTGTGGGCCAGAACCCTAAGTAGCCTTTGAGGCAGATCTCAAATTCTGCTGGTAGAATAAAGGAGTCTGTGTTTCTGGTTCTGGTTCCTCGATTTGGCAGCTGCCTCCTCTGTCTGGCACAGTCAAGGCAGGAGCACAATATCCAGCTGGAGGCTCTGAGGGACAGCGTGGCCGGGCAGCCCTTCCCAGCCCTGGCAGCAAAGGGTTAACAGGCTGGGGAAGGAGGGAGCAGCAGTCATTTGGCTAAGGAGCCTTGTTAATTGATTCCCTCATTCCCATTTGTTCCTGCTAAAGAGAGACAGATGAGAGGGAGCCCGCCAGGCCCGTCTTGGCACCCGGCAGCTTGGCTGGGCACAGCTGTGCTCCTGGCGCTGGTGTCTCTGTGGGGGAGGGGTCGGTCACAGTGGAGGTGAGGAGGTGGGGCAGTACCACCAGTGGCCAGTGCTGCTCTCGCTCCAGGCGAGGCCGTCTCAGAATGCTTTGGAGAGAACAGCTCTTTTCTCTCACCTAGCGACACTCCTGACCTTTTGGCCTGCGCTGTGGCCACCCGTGAGCAGGGAGCTCAGTAGCAGACCAGAGGCAGTGCCCTCACCGCAGTTCATGATGGGCTCCTGCCAGCGTGAGGCCCAGGCAGAGTTTCTGCCGCCTGGAAGAGGGTCAGTGCTGGCCTGTCCAGTTGAGTCTGTGGCTGATGAGGCAGGCTGAAGTCCATGTCACAAAACCTGAGTCCTTGTCATGGCCACAGTCTCCCTCTGAATCCTCTGCTCCCAATCTGCCTCGGACTCAAGGTTTTCTCTTCTCCTGCCTTGACTTCACCTCAGTTGATCTCTATGGTGCCTGTTACATGAGGTTGTTTGGGATGGTGCCAGTCAGGGGCCCTGCCGGTTCCCCTGAGAGACTGGACCTTAAATGTGATGACGTGATCAAGACAGAGACCCCTGAGTTCAAATCCTGGCTCTTCCACTGACCAGCTGCACCATTTGGGCAGGACGGTTTTCTTTCTTGGAATCTCCATTTTCTCGTCTGTAAAGTGTCAGCAACACTTAAACCTACCTCTGGCAAGGGCTGGCAAAAGTGGCTGCCAACACACAGCCCTCTCTGAGCATGTCCCACAGCACACAGCTTCACTGCTCCCCTCAGCCCCTTGCATTTGGGCCAGCCCTGCTACTTATTCGGACAAGAGAATGTGGTAGAAGTGCCAGTGCAGGCCTGAGCCTCCGCCTCAGGAGGCCTTTCCCGCTTTCATTTGCTCTCTTGGAACCCTGCCCAGCTGCTGTGTGAAAAAGCTTGGGCTATCCCCCTGGATGGAGAGAGACACATGGCTCAGTCACCCCCATCACCCAGATGACAGCCAGGCAGCTCCCAGAAGTGGAGCCACTTAACCGAGCAGCAGCTGACTGCAGATGCACTCGCGAGCTCCGCCGGGACCAGGAGGACAGCCCAGCTGAATTTCTGAACCATAGAATCATGAGCTTAATAAGTGGTTGTTCTCGAAGCCTTAGCCATTGGGGTGATTTATTACACGGCAAAAGCTAACTGATACACCACCTCCAATCATAGCCGTGTGCGCAAAAATGAGCTGATATGCATCAAGTACTTCATAGAGTACCCAGCACATGGAGCCCATCAGAAAGGAGTGCTGCTGTTACTCCAGGGTGGGGTTGAAGGAAAGCCTTTTGCATTGGAGGCTGTTCTCTCACATGTTCTCAGAGGCCTACACCCTGCATTCTTGGAATAGAAATAACAGATAATACTCTTAAGCCTGGACTTACCACGCTGCCAGACTGCAGCAGGTATTTCACATGCTTCATCTCATTGAACTTATAAGAGAGATGAGTTCATTATACTTTACTTTGTTTTTAAACGCCAAGCAAATGGAGGCTCAGAGATATGCTAGAGTGGCTCAAGACCCTCTGGCTCGTGAGAATGCAACTGGGATTGGGGGGGAATGGTGGGGAGGGTGGGGGGGGTGAATCCCTAGGATTATGATGATGTAAAATTTATATATAAATAAACTAAAAAAAAAGAAAGAAAGAAAGAAAGCAACTGGCCACCTTCCACTCAGCTCTGACCCACAGGCCCTTCCCTGGCTGCCGTGACTGAGGATATAATGGTTGTCTTAAACTTCTCTTGGCTTTTCCAGGGAAGCTCAGCTAGCTTCCTACCCAGCCATTCAATAACCTGGACTCTGCTCTCCAGGCCTCTCTTACACAGAGATTCTGTTAAGTCTTTTACCATTTGATTAGGACAATTTTTAAATTCTCCGCAAGTCAGGTGTGGTGGCATGTGCCTGTGGTCCAAGTGCTGGGAGGCAAGAGGCCTGGGATTGCTTGAGTTCATGGGTTTGAGACTACCCTGGGCAACATAGCGAGACCTGGTCTCAAAAAAGTAGCCGGATGTGGTGGCAGGCGCCTGTCATTCCAACTACCTGGGAGGCTGAGGCTGGGATTGCTTGAGTCCATGGGATCGGGACTGCTCCGGGCAACATAGTGAGACCTAGTCTCAAAAAATAAAAAAAAATAAAATAAAGAAATAAATAAAGAATTCTCCACAAAAGACTTTGGGGGCCACTGGCTTTTGTATGGCTACGTCTTCTGTATTCCAAGTAATACCACTCAGTTTTCCAAACTTAGGCAAATGTTCCTTGTTCTCATCATCTCCTTTCACTTCTCTGGTGAAGAATTTGGTGAACAACCCACAGCAGGCACATTGGGAGCACTGCCTTCTCAGCACTTTCTTCCTGTCGCATGGCCCTTCCTTGCCTCTGTACCGCCATGTTCCCCTACGAGCCCTGCCTGTGGCCAGGACTGATTGGCCCAATTGAATTGTGTCACACAATTCAAACCAAGACTATTAAAACTCTCCAAGTTTTCCACTGGAAGCAAAAGAGGATCAGTCTCCCCTGAGAGTTACAGGACTTGACAGTGGAGAGCATAGATTTTTTTCATATATTATTTTTCAAGTTGTCGGCTAACTTCATTTTTACATCGAATACTCTTCAGAAGAGTGCATTCAAAAATGCATATATGTGCTGCTAGAACAATTGTCTCCCTCCTCAGAGCTTCATTTCCATATTTCATCATATTTTTAGTTCAAAGAGGGGTCAGGCCAACTTAAAAGAGTTAAAAGTGAAAGTTGATTCCTTTTTTGAAAGAATCTGGAGGATTCCGTGTTTCCTTCCCCAGGGAGGAGGGGTCTGCTGTTGGAAAGGCTGAGCTGGCAAGGGCAGAGAAGTAGGGAGCAGCAGATCCAGCGGCACCTCACCCCAGCTGCTCTCCGGCCATTCCCACGGGCTAATTCCTTGGATTCAGTGTGCCACCAACTCCCTCCTCATGCCTGTGGAGAGCTGTGCTTCTGTCACTCTCAGAACAGCATTCTGGCTGAGGCTGCTCACCAGAGAGCCCTCCAAATGCTTCTTCCAGAGAGATGGGGTCGCCCCTGGAGACAGGAGGGGGGAACTGGCACACCCTGAGAGGCTGCTATAATGGCTACAGTCTTCTCTCTGGAAGAGAAAAGGGCCGTCCCAGGGACTTCAGAGCCCTCTCTTGACAGATGAGTCACAAATGGAGTGGTTTTCTCATCTTAGAAATTGGCACCACCAGTCACCCATATTCTCAGACCGAAACCCTGACGTTACACTTCTTTTTCCCTTTCCCACCACCCCTATACATAGACCACAAACAGGACCTGACGTCTCTAATCTCCAGTAGGACCACTGCTCTCCATCCCTATCTCTTGCTGTCCGGGGTTCTCCCCTCCCTACCCTCCTTTCTGCTCTGGGCCTCCGCAGCTGACTTCTACCTGAGCAGCTCGGAAGGCCCTCCTCCACACAGCCAGAGATGGCCCTTAGCACACACATGGATTTCAAATCATGTTGCTTCTCTACTTCGAGCTCTGTGACTTTCCACTGCCTGTTGCAACTAGAATAAAATCCCTAGCTCACACAGCTTTGTCTGCCCCTTCTTCCTCCTGTATTTTATTTTTTAATTAAAGTTTTTTCTTATATTGTTGTTGTCCCCATCATTCTCCTGCCCCCATATCACCCATGAATTATCACCATATTCCCTTGTGTTCACCCTTCCCGTTTAGCCCCCATCCCACTTTGCTGTACACTTCAGTCCTATTGTCAGCTTTCCAGTTTTGACTTTTTCTTGATTTTACATTTGATTTCTCAATATTCCACATATAAGTGAGACCGTCCAGTACTTATCTTTTTCCTTCTGACTAATTTTGGCTGCATCATCCCTTCCAGCTCCATCCACACTGCTGCAAATGGCATGAGTTTGTCTTTTTTGATCGCTGAGTAATATTCCACTGTGCAATATACAACAATTTTGGATCCATTTTTTGATCCACCTGTCACCTTTGGGACATTTGGGTTGTTTCCATGTCCTTAGATATTGTAGATTGTCCTGCAATCAACATAAGAGTACAGGTCTGTGGAACGTGGAAGCAAGTAGAGAGATGGAGCTTCTTTGTTAGGAGTCTTGTGTGGAATGAAGAAGAAATTGAGACGAAAGAGATGGATAGCCATCTGTGAGGCTAGCCTACAGAACAGGGATCCTGAGAAGCATGTCCAGGTCCAACTTTAATGAAGTCGAGATGCCACATATATACCCCAGCCAGGAAATGTTACAATGATGTAATGAGGGAGTAGCAAAGTGTACATGACATGCAGCAGGCAGGATGCGGGGATGCGCGATAACAGGAGAATTTACCTTTGGGGCCAACAGTCATTAGTAATAAGTCATATGTCTCTTGGGACATTCCAAAGAGGCTAGGAAACTGGGTTACAGGTGAGAGATATGCTATCGACCACCCTCTAGTGTGCCAGAGGGGGCTAGAGAGAGAGGAGGTGTTCCTCTTATCTGAAGCTCCATCTCTCTACCTGCTTCCATGTTCCACACAGGTCTCCTTTCGATTTAGTGTTCTTGTGTCCTTTGGGTAGATGCCCAGGAGTGAATGGCTGGATCATATGGTAGATGCATTTTTAGTGTTCCATCTTCCTCCTGTATTCTAAATACCACCTTCCTCCTCTCCTCAGGAGGCTGCCCTACCCTTTGATGCCAGGGCCTGTAGTTCTCTCACTCTTGTTTGAGGGCCCAGTTCTTTCACCTCTTTCACCGAGGTCTCAGCTGAGATGTCACCTTCTCAGAGCATTCATCCTGAGCCTCCCTCCCAAAATAAGCCCCCAGTTGAGTGCCCTTTCTGCATTCTTCACAGTGCATCATGACGAGCCAAGTTTCTGTTTGTCTGTGGACTCCCCTTGCTCTGTTCCTCCCCCCAATAGACTGTAAGTTCGCCAGGTCAGGAGTGAGGTCTGCTTCATTCACTCAGGAGTCCTTCAGACCTAACATGGTGCTGGTACATAGGTGAGCTTGGTAATCACTCAAGTGACTATGTGAAAAGTTGGAGCCAGTGAGGGAGGCAGTATTATCCCCATTCTACAGAACAGAAAGTTGGGGCTGTCGTAGAGCCAGCCAGTGGCAGAAGGGGGCTTAGAGCCCAAGTGTGTATGAAGACGGAGTCTCTGGGTTTCCCCAAGTCACCAGCACTGTGTCAAGTTTGAATTTACAAAGCAGGCTGGTGCTCATTTGGTCTTTACTGCTGAGTCCATGTTCCCAATTTTGTAATTGAGGAATTGGGGGCTTGGGGAGGATTTGTGATTGGTTCAAGGGGCCCTACATTCCATAGGGGTCTTTAGATCCTCACATGCTTGTGGGGTCCCCAAGTCTGTCATGGCCAGAGGGATTCAGCTTGAGCTCTACCTGCCCACTTGGGGCATCACCTTCTTCCACCCACTCTGCGTGTCCCTCCCCTGCTGCCCTCCCTCCCCAAGCCGCCCTGGCTGGCTGGCTGCCTGCCTGTGTCTGTCACATCAAGTTCAAGTGATTCATGTGGTAGCAGCTCCTGGTCTGCCTGTCAGCACGTCAGCTAGTCCTGGTTACCATGACAACAGGATGCGAGGCACCAGGGCATCAGTGGGCTGTGGCTCTCGGAGGGGCAGTGCCATGGGTGAGGGAGGGGATTTGTTTCCTCCTCTTGTAGGAAGCTTGGCAAGGGCTGAAGCCTCTGGGGGTGGGGCTCCTCCCTCTTCTGTGCCTTGGCATTTCCTTCCTGCCATCTGTGCTGGGAGCTGGGGGAGGGGCTCCAGTGCTATCCCTGGTGGGAGGGGTCCTGGAGCAGAAGGGTGGGAGGAACCACCCTTCCCATCTGGGCTATGCCCTCGCCACCCCCAAGTTTTACAGATTTCTTCCAGGGCCCTTCCCTAGCTCCCCAGGCCACTGTATCTGCTTCATCACACCATAGTTTCTCTTTCCTTGATACAAACGGGAAGTTCAAGTTCCAGTTCAGTCAGAAAACTGGTTCTGGGCTTAGAATCCACGGGTCCTAGTTTTAAGGGAGGGGTCCCAACACCTGGTTAGGACCTTATTCATTCTTCTCAGCCACCTTATAGGATCAGTATTAACATTTTGCAGAGGGGAAACAAGGTTCAGAAATGTGAGGCGACTTGCCTCAATTCAGCTACCTCGGAAATGGGAGCACCAGGGTTTCAAATCCAGGTCTATTTGGTTCCCAACCTTTCTCTTGCAGGAACCCTTGCTGCCACCCCAGAGAAGAAAGTCCCCTCCCTGTCCCAGTCCCTTATCCACCCTACTGGAGGTGCCGGTGGGGTTGAACTGTGAACAGAACATTGACCTGCCTGTGAGTGGGCACTGGGTCTGAGACCTGGCCCTGGGGCCAACTATGACCCCACATCTACCCCATTGTCCCAGCACTGCAGGGTGCCTGGAGTGCAGGTGCAGCTGAGTAGTGATTGCCAGGGTGTTGTGTCCTGACACAGGGAGGGCGGGGTAGAGGTGTGGGGGTGTGGGCCTGCAAGAGGTAGTAACAGGGTGAAAATGTGGCCAGCAGGAAGCAGGAGCTTGCTTTAGTAATAGTGTATCTGAGCAGAACATTATTGCTGGGAACTTTTAAGAAGTCCCTCATGCTAAATTGAGACGTAGAACCCTTCAGGTCTTACAGGGTTGCAAGGTTCTGTGACCCTCAGTACCCACTTCCGTGGTACAGAAAGGGAAGGGAGAGTGACGATGGTGGGGCAGAGGGAGATGGTCAATGAGGACTCCTGCAGAAGGGTGGGGTGTGGGTACCTGTAGGGTAAATGAGTTGATGAGGCTTTTTCCATCTTTAGCCTCTATGACCAGCACCTGTGGTACTGCGCGCTTCCCTTAGTGGTGCACGCCTGGCCCAGTGCGCATGCGTAAGTGGGCACACCCGGGTCCAGGAGGAGGAGCTAAAGGGGCAGCGTCACCCTGAGGAGGAGAACACGGAGAAGAGAACATGGAGGGTGAGGAAGGAATGTGAGGAAAGCATGAGGAGAACTTGCAGGGACCCCAGAGAAAGAGCATAAAGATTCCTCTCAGTGCCCTTTCCCCCGCTGCCTAGCCTGCTTGCTGGCCCTACAATTGCCCAGCCTCCCTGCCTGGTGCCCCTGTGTGCCTGGTTCTCTGAGAGCACCAAAACCTGTAAAATCCACTGAGGTCTTTAACTACTAGAACCAATACACCTACCCGGACTGGGTGAGCTTGCCATACTGCCCCCTACTCTCACCTTAATTGGGAGAGAGGTGGTGCTTCAGGACAAACATTTGAAACAGTTGAGTGTCCCTGAGAACATGGTTCGCCATCGTGGCCTCGGCCTGACCTTGGCCTGAAGAGTCTGTAGGGAGCAGCAACTTGGAACTGTCAATGGTGTGGGGGAGGGGACACCCCAATTTCTTGTGAGTCGGAGTAGCTCAGCCAGGCACTCTGCCTGCCCAGAGAGGGGGCCCTCAGGAGTCTGGGTGGGGTGCCCCCGAAATGGGAGCCTGGGTGAGTCATAAGGTATCACCGCAGATGATAGCACATTGCCCATGTGAAGGAAGCAGGTTGGAAGAGTTCCGTGAGGGGGCCTCTGAAGACCCACAAGAAATGCTCCCCAGAAAGGACCTGGCAGGCTGCCCATGGCAGATTTCTCAGCCTGGGTCAGATCTGAACTAGAGAAAGGGTGAATATGTAGACTGGAAATTTTAACCCATAAAAATGGGGCAGATTGTGCCTGGAAGCCTCTAGAGAAATTACGGACTGTGCCCAGATACGGCCCAGGAGCTGAGGAAACCCCAGTGCAAGAATCTCAACAGTGTTAAGAATCACCTGTCTTTGGTTTTAAGCCCAGCCCTGCCTTGCCTGGCCTGGCCACGGCCTGCATGGGTTCCCACAATTAGTATCCTAAAGAGGGGGAGGTTCTGACTGCCTTCTAGCACCCTCTTCTTTATCCTCCCACCCCACACCCCACACCCTCCCTGGGCTCAGTCAACATGGATACTCCCTGTGATTTTTCTCTTCCATCTACAGCCCCTATAGGACCTCTAGCTCTGCTCCCTCCTTGTTCTTGCCAGCCCAGCCCCACAGCAGCAGTCCCCTTCCTCTGCAATCTGGTGCTTCCCCTGTCCTTTCCCCTTCTCCCCACAAGCACCCTTTTAGCTTCTTGGACGTGGTTCACTATTAGAGTTGGGGCAGACTGGGTGCAGTATCTCCAAATGGACCAGCAGATCCTTGTTCCACTCAACCTGTCACAGAGAGGGGAACTGAAGCCCAGGACAGCAGGTTAGCATCGGGCCATCAGCTCCCTAGTCCTGGTGCTGAGGGGAGCACCCCAGACTTCCCAGGAAGAGATGGCCCCACCAGACCCTTGACTGTCCCGCCTACTACTCTTTCTGGCTGCAAATATCCAGGGGGCTCAGAGGGAGTAGAGGGCCCAAGAATTCCCTTCCCAGGGCACTTTGATTCTAGTTCCAATTGGCAGAGATGTCAACACCTAGGAGTAACTCACCCCCACCCCTAGCCTGACATCCAGTGGGCCACTAAGACCCGGAGGCAACTGGTGGTCAGAGCAGCTTGGCCCAGGGCATCTGCAATGCCTCCTGCTATCGACCCAGCAGGTGGGGAGTTAGACCAGTTTGAGTCCTGTCTTTGTTAGTGTATCATCGTCGAGCATCCTTGGGCAAGTCACATTACCTCTCTGTGCCTCTGAGACTCATTCTCTCATATGTAAAAAGAGAAAAAGGCACCAGGAGATTCAGTGTGAGGATAATGAGCTAATGCACCCAAGGCACGTATCCCAGTGTCTGGTCTGCCCGGCTGCTTCCGTCCCCTGCGGAGATCTCTGCTACCTCAGACCTGCCTCTCGAACAATGCGGTCAAGGCCAGGGTGCTAGCCTCGTCCACCCTTCCCCTGCTCACCCTGCATGGAGTCCCAGGGTCACCCTATCTATTTTTAAACTTCTTTTTCCTCCCACTGTCCCACCATTTTCATCCTTTCTCCCCCCTCCCCCTTTTTCAGAAATGACATAATTAGAGGGATTTAATGTTCTGCTGCTGAAATCTTCATTTTCTTGGGTAATTTCCACTATTTCATCAAGGAATAATTAATTGCATTGTCTTTAATCAATTGTTTTACAAATCCAGCAGCGGGAGGAATTCTCCCACCATCTCGCAGCTGCTCTCCCCTCCTGGGTGAGGTGCCAGCTCATGCCAGCCAGAGAGCTTGGCTTCCAGAGCTGGGATGGGGATTGACTGTAGGGGGGGGCCTCCCCAGCCCCCAGGAAAGGAAGAGAGAGGCAGCTACAGATAAACCTGCCGGCAGCCTCCAGGAGCACCCACCTGCTATATGGGGAGGGAGAGGCTGCACTCACCCATGAGTCAGGCACCCCACAGCCTGCACAGGTGGGTAGGAAGGATTGATCCCATTTAGCAGCTGTGGATGCTGAGGCTCTGACAGGTGGGGAGGGACTCCGTGGCTCAGGCTCTGGAATTCAAGGGAGAAAAGAGCAGATCGAAGCTGATATCTGAGAAACAGTGGAAGGGAGGGGCTTCCCTGGGCAGAAGGGGGAAGTCGATGGAGTAACAGTACTCACAGATGCCAGCCCCTTCTAAGCACTTTATCATCACTATAAATAACCCTGGGAGGTAGGCCCTCAATTTACAGAGAGGAAGCTGAGGTCAAAACCAGGGTCATTCCAATAGTCAGGGCGGAGCTGGCCTTGCCACAGATATTCTGGCTCTAAAGACTGTATATTTATCCATTGAGGATGCTGCCAAGCCATAACCAGACTGTGACTGAGTCCTACTTTTTTCAGGAGAGGTCAAGCCCTGCGGTGACCGATAGTGACTATAAGATGGTGCCTATATGAGCTCTGAGTTCTGAGCTCTCTCACATCCTACTCCTAACTCATTGCTCCACCTGCCCCAGGACATTTGCTCCTCCTGTCTGTGATCTGTGCTCTCCCTACAGGACTGCACTTTGAGTTTAGGTACATCTCTGTGCCAGTGTCACCTCTCCAAGGGTCCTTTCCTAGACTCACACACACCCAGCTCCTCCCTTTATATTTCCTTGCCTTTGTCCATCAATCTATTCATCATAGGTTAAATTAGTGCTTTCTACCTTATATATACTTGCTTCCATCTTCGGGGAAAGAGATAGGACTGCATTTCCCACCGTATGGAGATCAATGTGGCCATTGACTTGCTGGTGGGAAGTAAAATGGGACAGAAGTGTAATGTGCCAATTCCAGGGTCTGGGGACTTGGGTGCTTTTGTGTGATTTGCCATGTTCTCCTTTGTGGAAGTTGGACATGGAGCCTCTGTCAGCCTGGGGCCCCAAAGGAAGACTACATAGGACAGGGCCCCTGCAGGGGTCTTCCCCAAGAACACGAAGTATGAGTGAGAAATAACTCGCAGTGTTTTTTGTTTGTTTGTTTGTTTTAATGAGACTAGGTCTCACTATGTTGCCCGGGGGGAGTCCCGATCCCATGGATTCAAGTGATCCCATTCTCAGCCTCCCAGGTAGCTGGGATTACAGGTGCCTGCCACTGTATTCGGCTGCTTTTTCAAGACCAGGTCTCACTATGTTGCCTGGAGTAGTCTCAAACCTGTGAACTCAAGCGATCCCAGGCCTCTTGCCTCCCAGCGCTTGGATTAAGGTGCACGCCACCACACCAGGCTATACTCTCAGTGGTTCTAAGCCATCGCTGGAAGCAGAACTTTGCCTATCCCGACTGAGACATCATTTCTATGTTCCCTCCCTGGACGGCAACTCCTTGGGAGCAGGGACTCTTGTGTCCAACGCCCCATTCCCAGTTTTTAGGATAGTGCCTGGTACATCGTGGGTGATCAGCAAGTTTTCGTTGACTGGATAAATGAAAGGCACATTCCCTTGTGCAGCATTTTATAATTTGCTAAGTTTTTATATGTATCTGTACACTCAAAGAACTTAGGATATTTACTTATATATTAAATACATATTAGTTTTAAAAACTTAGTATATATGTTTATCTTACTACAACTCTGTGATGTGGCGAGCATCCCCATTTCACAGATTCTAGGACTGACACTCAGAGGGACTTGGTTTGCTGCGCCTTGACACGCAGGCAGCTGATAGCATGGCTTGGGCTGCACTCCAAGTCTCTCAATTCACTGCTCCCATCCTGCCTCATCCACTGCTGTCGGGATAAAGCAGCCAGAGCTAATCCTGCTCCCTCCCACTCTCACACCCCTTATACCAGCACTCAACCTATGCAGGAGGTTTGGGAAGGGAAATTTCCCTAGGTGGATCGGGTGGTCCAGGATCTTCTCCTTTTTCTTCCCTCATGGAGTTTCCTGTCTGCGGGATCTTAGTTACACCGAATTCTCATCCAACTAGAACCACCCGACGCCTTCCATCTCTGCCTTGACAACTGCCAGAAACAGGGGGAATTGCACAGCTTCTGCTGAGCTCCTCCCTGCTCCCTGGGAGAGGCGCTCCTGTCTGGTCTCATCTGGGATCCTAACTCTTCCAAGTCACTCCACCGAGCTTGCTCATCAGGTTCTGCTGTCCCTGAATCCCAGATGACAAATGAGCAGGGTGAGGTAGGGCACCCCAACACACTGACATGGGAAGAGTTTGCAAACAGACAGAACATGAATATGGGGACCATTCAGGGCAGGGGCGGGGCAAGACCTGAATCCTTCAGCCAAGCAGGAGGCAACCGCCAGGCCAGGCATTAATTAACGCTCATCAGGCAGCTGCTTGACGTGGGTGAGCTACCTGATCTCTCTAGACTGGGGCCTCTCCTCTGCTGGATGATCTCCAGACTTTCTGAAGAACACTGTAGGCACAGAGTTATATGTTGACACAAATCTCAACCATCAAGTAGGGTTCCAAGGCCGGGCACAGTGGCGGTTGTCTTTAATCCCAACCTAGGAAGGGAGGCCGAGGCTAGGAATCATTTGAGCCTGCGGGCTTGAAACCCGCCCTGGGCAACAGAGTGAGATCTAGTCTAAAAAAAAAAAGGCTGGATGTTGGTGGCGCATGCCTGTAGTCCCAGCTACCTGGGAGGTTGAGGCTGGGGAATCTTTTGAGTCTGAAGGATTGGGACTACCTCGGGCAACATAGTGAGACCTAGTCTCAAAAAAGAAAGAAAAAAAGAAAGAAAGAAAGAAAGAAGGAAAGAAGGAAAGAAGGAAAGAAGGAACGAAGGAAAGAAGGAAAGAAGGAAAAAGAAAAAGAAAAGCAAAATAAATCAAAAAGTAGGGTTCCATCCTGCTCCTTGCACCGTTTTAAAAGACAGGGGAGTTGCTAATAGTTTTTAGAGACATTTCTATTTAAAGTGAGTTTTAAAGGCTTGACCTTAAAGGTCAAGTTCAAGGTCTTCCCTTTGAGGAACCTGTCTGAACTCTTTTGGCTGGGCACTGAGCAGGGTGCTGTGAATACAGAAATGGAAAGGCTCCTCCTACTTCTGAGGTCTGCGTCTGAAGAGGGGTGAGGCATGTGAAATGATCATTGCCATCCAACAAGGTGAGCTGGGGCTGTGAGAGAAACCAGCTCTTCACAGAGGATCCGAATGTTTAGGGCTTGGTGCTAACAGGTTTCCAAGCAAAGAGAGGGAGAACGATACAGGTAGAAAGAACAGTGTGAGCAAAGGCATGGAGGCCCAAACTGCTGTGTTCTAGATGGTTCCGTAGCATGAAGCATTAGACAGGCGACAAAGAAGAGCTAGAGATGAGACTGGAGACAGCTGGGGGATAGATGATAAAATGCCTTAGCTTCAACCAAACCGACCCTGGGGATAGAAGGCCATGGAACAGGGGACACTCTGCTCAAGTCTTTGTCTTGTAAAGTCCCTCCACAGTTCAGCTTGCATGGAAGGGCAGAGAGGAGGTGGCCAGGGAAGGAGGAGGAGACAAGAGAAGCAGAGGATGCTACTCTAACAGGTGAGACTGTGTGGCCTGGCTGGGGCAGGGCCGTGGGGTGGCTGAGAGAGGGAGGACTTCAGGGACACGCAGACCAATGGGAGCAGGTTTTAACAGTGGTTGGATGCTCGGGTAAGGAAGGAGCTAAAAGCTGGGCACGAAGGTGCATGCCTATAAATGACAGCCTATGGAGTCATGGCTGGGACTGGGCTTCGTGGTTCAACACCTGCCCAGGGCAACATAGTGAGACCTAGTCCCCAAAGAATAGCTGGGCATTTTAGTGGTACACTAAATAGTACACTATTAGTACACTATTTAGTGGTACACTAAATAGTGGTACACGCCTGTAATCCCAGCTACCTGGGAGGCTGAGGCTGGGGATTGCTTGAGTCTGTGGTACCACAGGCAACATAATAAGCCTGTGCTTCCATGGGCAAAAATAGCAAGTCCTAGTCTCAAAAAAAAAAAAAAAAAAGGAAAGCACTAAGGTACACCTGCATCCTGTCTGATTCCAGAAGGGAAAGGGTGGCAATGGCTAGGTGTGGGCACGAAGACGGGGGAAGAAGAAAAGCTCCCCACTGGACTTCGTTGAGTTTGACATTGGGGCCATCAACCTGTGGCTCTCTAGAAAGGCTTTTGGGTCAGACCATCCTAAGGGTAGATAGCAAAGGGAGGGAGAAGGGAAGTGCAAATTGTTACCTATTTCTGTGTCAGACTTACCCTAGAACTAGTGGCTTTGACAATAAACACCTCCTAGCTCATGGAGCTTCTAAGGGTCCGAAGGCTGGCCTTGGCCCAGGCTCAGGGTCTCTTGTGCAACCATGAGCTCATCCACCTGACCCATGGGTGCTGATGGTTGGCAGGAAGCCTCAGTTCCTCTCATCTGGGCTGCTTGAGTGTCCTCACAGCATGGCACTGGCTTCCTCAGAGTCCAGAACGATAGGAGCCAAGTATTTTAACTAAAAAAAAAACAAAAAAAACCACTTTTGATTCCATAGATATTTACTGTGCTTATTTATTTCTTTTATGGACAAGAGCCCCAGCCTTTCTGTGACTTAACCCTGGGAGGCAACTCTCACTTCCACATAAATCCATTGTTTATACAGATCAGCCTCCTTCAATGACTGGGGTGTGAGCAGGGGGAAGCTCCTTGGAAACTGGCTACCACAAAGAGATCATCCTCCTTTGCTCCCTTGTTTTTGGGATGAAGAAGCTGAAGCTGTGATGGATGGGACTTGCCCAGGACCACACAAGTTCAGGCCAGGGCCTGGGCTTGAATCAGAATTGACACAGGCCTTGGGGGAAGTGATCTTGTTCCTTGGAGGCCCTGGAGGCTGGAGGAAGGAGGAGAGACGACCCCCACCTCCACCCCAGAGACAGGTGTCCAGTGCTAGCAGGAAGTGGAACCTCCCTTCCTAATCTCCCCCTGGGTATGAGTAATTAACCAGGACTTCTTCAGACCTGGGCAGGGTGTGCCCATCTCCCCCCTCCCCTGCATCAACCCCTCTTCATTCATGCAACCACCTTGCTTGTTCATCTCTCCAGCTGTCATTAGCCAACAAAGACTGCCCAAAATCCTGCAGTGCACCTTGCATCTCTGTGACAACAGTATAGGGCTTTCTTGGACACACCTGTTCCCTTGACTTCATGCAGGAAGCATAATGTGACATGGGGGAGCCCAATGTGAAGCACATCACGATGCAAAGGATCTGATCATCCCCACTGTGTCTCCGAGGAGAGTAACAGGGCCACGCCATTTTGATCAGGTGGTCAGAGAAGACTCTCTACGCTGGTGGCATCTGGGTCTCGAATGGGGAGAGTCAAGTGGCAGAGAGTTCAGGAAGGGGGGGGTTCCAGGCATCAGGACCAGGTGTGCAAAGTTTGTAAGGGTGAAAAACCACTGGAGTAATGAGAATCCAGAGCCAGGGTAAGCTGAGGCCTGGAGCCAGGGGAAGCGACAGCGGCCACGGTAAAGCTGGCAGACCCAGGCTGGCTGATCGCAGTGGTGAGACCAGCCCATGGTGCAGGGCGCACAAGTCAGCATGGGCCTGGAGAGACAAAACATGGGGAGTTGGTGAGCAGACTGAACCGTCCTCCAGGTGATCCTGAGCAGGACTGGTGACCCAAAAGGGTGGGCAGGCAGAACTGTGAAGGGTGGGGATAAGGTCGATTTGCCAAGAGGCTGCAGATGGGAAAGCAGGGGTGGTGAAGGAAGGAGGCAAGCAGCAGAGATTACCGAGATAGTGGAGGTTGGGGCCCTAGGAGCTGAGCAGAGCTCTGATGGAAAGGGGTGCCCCAGGATTCTGAGTCTCTCCTATGGCCTGCGCTAAGGGACTCTGCCACTGATATATGTGGCTGCTGAAGTCCCACTCTAGGGCCTCAGTGCCCTTTGCTGCCAAATGCGCAGTGAAAATACCAGGTGACCAGAAGTTGGCAGGATAGAAAGGGATCATGGATAGGAAAGGGTCTTATTAATTGAGAAGGGTTCTTCGCAATCTCCCCAGCAAGGGGTTTGGTGTTCATTATTACAAATGAACCTGGTGAGAGCTAGCTTGGCAGCCCATTAACCCTCTGCATGGCACCCCCAGTCCAGCTGAGTCAGGTCAGGGCCTGTGGTCCAGGATTTAAGTGGGACTAAGAGGATTAGAGGGGCCTTGTGAGCAGCCCAGCCTGATCAGCTCCTGCTCAGCGCCACCTACAGCCCAGGCTGTCTGGACATCCAGCTGGTCCTCAGCGGGGGAAGGAAGCAGAGGGTGGCAGAGGCTGAAGCAGCAGGGAAGGACTCAAAGGGAGTATTCAGGAGTTAGGTAAACTCCTCTGCGCCCCACATACAAGTGCACACAGCACACATGAGAGTATAATGCACACATGAGCAATACACATGTGCAAGCACACATGTGTACCCAGAAACTCACATGTGAGCTCACAAGTGCAGACGTGCAGCCTCAGCCCCACGCGCCCCCAGTGTCTCCCACACAGACGTCTCCAGGCTTAAGTGCGCCCCAGGTGCTCTGTCAGTCTTCCATCAGTCACATGCAGCCCTGTGACTTGCAGTGTCACCCAGCTCAGAAGGCTGGGCTGGGATTTGAACTCATTTTGGAGATTTACTGGGTGGGGTAAGGGCTTGGGAGATAAAGCAGTGGCAGGTGAATCCCAGAGCTCCCAGAGGGCCACAGCCCAGGAAAGGGAGGGTGGGAGACGTTGCTAGAAGGAGACATCACAGACACACCTGGCAGACACGTGGCTGGTGTGATCCTGACCCTAGGTGGCATCACCTTCCCCCTACCCCACTCTAAGTCCCTTCTGTTCTCTCTCCTTGCAACTCCTGGAAGCATTTCCTGAGGCCCAGCAGGGTGCTTCTGACGAAGGGTTAGGTGCTTGTAGAAAGGAATCCAGAATGCATGCCCCTGAGCAGCTGACTGTGTGCCTAGCACCCCTGGGTGGGCTAGAGGAGGGTGGAAGGGAGCTGGCCCCTGCCGAGTGCATGCTGCTAGGTATCTGGCATAATGCTGGCCTTTCTTTTTTTTGAGATTAGTTCTTGCTATTATTTGCCTGGGGAAACACAGGCTCACGTTGCCTGGGGTACCACAGACTCAAGCAATCCCCAGCCTCAGCTTCCCAGGTAGCTGGAATTACAGACATGCACCACCACACCCAGTTATTATTTTGGGACTAGGTCTTACTATATTGCCCGGGTGGGTCTCGAACCCGCGGACTCAAGTGGTTCCCAGTCCCAGCTGTGCTCCATAGGCTTGTGCTTAAAAGCACGCGCCACCGTGCCTGGCTGGCCTCTTTCATCTCATCACATATCTAGAGAAAATATCAGGAGTTGTGGGGTTCATGGGAGAGGGAGAGGGCTGGCCTTGAGCCCAGCATCTGTCTCTACCAAGCCATGGCCTGGCTTGGAAGGCAGAGTCTAGAGTGACCCGTTTACCAACAGCAGTCCTGTAACCTACACACTGTCTCAGGCTGACCCTGCTGGGGTCCGAGGCTGAGCAGGTGAGAGGCAAGGAGTGAGAACAGACAAAGGGTTTTGGGGCTGGATGCCCCCAACAGGCCACAGGCCCTGGAGCCTCAAGCAATGCAGGGCTAAGCTGGGAGGGAGATGTTCTCAGATCTAGCTAGGAGGTAGCTTCAGGGCAGCTGGAGAAGGGTCTCCCCGGGTGTTATGCTGCTGCAAGCTTCTTGCAACTTGCCGGGAGCCATGCAGTACTGCAGCCAGAGATTTATGGCCAAGGTGAGCCTCCAGCCTAAAGGCGGGGTAGATAAATCAAAGCTGGGAGGCCTGAGCTGAAGGCTGGCCTGGGGCTGCCTCTAAGCTGCCTCACCACTGCCCCTACCAAGCCAGGCCCTGGAGGGGAGGTAAGGTATGGGGAGGAGGCCAGGCCTCTGCCCTCCCCCTCTCTCCCACTGGGTTTATTGGCCCGGGGCCTGGTGGTTAGGAGCTGTTCTCTGCCTATTGGGTTTAAGTGCCAGCATCCCCGTGGCTGGTGTGGGAGCTGGGCCAAAGGCAAAGCTTCATGCCTCATGTCTTCATCTGAAAAATGGGGGTATGGTTATGGCTACTGCACATGGGTCTTTGTGGCGGTTCAGTGGATCCACTTGGCTGCTTAGAACTGAGCCTGGGAGGAAAGCAGTTATCACCTGAGACCATCCCCCCAAGCAGCACCCAGGGGAGTGTGTGGGTGTGGTTTTGCCTGAGCAGGGGCTGATGCCCTTGGTGTCCGGCTGTGTGCCTGGGAGGAGTCAGGGCAGCTTTCCCCAGAGGGGGATCAGCTGTGGGATCCTTAGGGGTTCAGAGTCCGACTGGATGGGAAGCTGCAGACTCCAGGACAGAGCTTGACTCCAGGCCCCATGCAGTACACTGGCCCCCATTAGGGCTCCCCTTCCTCTGGATGACCCTGGGAGACCCACAGATGCTCTTCCTACTCTTGTTTAAACAGGGGGCCCAAGCCAGGCGTGGTGGTGTGCGCCTATAATCCAAGCGCTGGGAGTCAAGAGAACAGGGATCGCTTGAGTTCTCGGGTTCGAGACTACTCCAAGGCAACATAGTGAGACATGGTTCTTGAAAAAGCAGCTCGGTGTGGTGGCGGGCACCTGTAATCCCAGCTACCTGGGAGGCTGAGGCTGGGGATTGCTTGAGTCCACGGGATCAGGACTACCCTGGGGCAACATAGCAAGACCTAGTCTCAAAAACAAACAAACAAACAAACAAACAAACAAACAAACAAACAACAAAAAACAGGGGGGCCCTGAAACTCAGCAGGAGGGGAAGCGACATGCCCAGGGGCTCACAGGCTCTCTGTACCCTGAGCCCAAGTTCAGAGTTACCCACAAGCACCAATGACCACAGGCCCAGGTGTGGGCCAGGAGCTGGGGAGGCCCGGGAAGCAGCAGGTGCTCTCCTGCACCCGGGGGAGTTCGCTCTGCCACCACCTCAGTCTCACTGCACAGGAGCCCATAGGATCCAGGGCAGACACCTGGCAGGATTAGGTAGTGCTGGAGTGGGGGTGTCCAGGTCCCAGGTGAACCCCCAGGTGAGTGCCAAGCTCTGCCCTGGGAGAGACTGAGGAGACAGGCTGGGGCCTTGGGTCCTGTCTCCTGGCAACGTGGCCCCAGGGACCCTGCCTGTCTGCCTCAGTGCCCTAGGGAGCCGGGCTCAACCACCATCCCCAAGAGGGGGTGTCTGGCTGGGAAGTCCTGCTGGGGTGGGGGGTGGGGCAAAGAGTGAGGGAGAAGCTCTGACCTTCCCAGGTGGGGTTGTGGGAATGCTCCTTGCTCCAGTAGAGGCCTAGGGCTCCCCTTTCCCTGACCCCAGCTGTTCTGTGTCTCTCTCCTGTCCCTCTTTCTCCCTCCCCGTTCTTCACCTCCAGTGACCCTCTGCTCTTCAGTTCTCTCCTAGCTCCTTCCCCTGCCCCTGCCTTTCTGGGCTCTTCTCAGTCCTCCACCCCATGCACTGTCTCTGCATGTCTTTCACATG
>PVHY01009996.1:0-53808 GCA_004024945.1 Uropsilus gracilis
GTTGCCCGGGGTACTACAGACTCAAGCGATCCCCAGCCTCAGCTTCCCAGGTAGCTGGGATTACAGGTGCGCACCACCATGCCCAGCTACTTTTTGGAACTAGGTCTTGCTACGTGTCCCAGGTGGGACTCGAACCACGATCCCTAGCCCCAACTGCTTCATAGGCTGAAGCTTACAGGCACGAGCCACCGTGCCCAGCCAGAAAAAACTTTTTTAAATGAACTGTGAAGACCTGTGCTTTTTGTCCACAGATTAGCCTTATATAGACAATCAGAAAATCTTGACTGTTCTTCAACATTTTCATTGTCCAGTAGAATTTCCAGAAACAGCAAAATACTGCTACAGATGAACAGATGAGGAGCTATTTGATGAGTGTAGTTCGTATGTGCATAAAAGATAGATGTAAAGGTGGTGGTTTTGTATTCAGCCTGGTAGAATAAGGAACTGTCATGGTGCAAGAATCTTTGAGGAAGGGTTTACTGAGCCATTTTATCTCTGTATATGCTAATTGATACACCATCATACTTACCTTAAAGGGTTACAAAAGTTTCCTTCAGCCTACTATGTCACAAGTTTTATTTTGCTACAATAGGTGAAAGTTATAATGAATAGGCAGAACACATGGGGTGATCATAATACAGCTGTGTGATGATGACCAGTCTATGAACATGTACCCTCATTTTAGGTCCAAGGTGGGCATGGGCACCTAAACAGGCAGGACCTATGTATTTTGTGGGTGTACCATAACTTTACCAGTTTTCACTGGTAACTGTAGATGTCATGTCAGTCTTGTCCTTTTTTTTTTTTTCTTTTTTCTGAAAGTTCTAATAGGAAGCAAATTTATTTTTAAACTTGACTCTAGTTCTTAGGCATGAGGACTGGTTCTGTTTCCTTAGATCTCTTATGAACCTGTACGTTGATCCATGCCCATCTGCTAATTGAGAGTACTGGTATTAGATTTTCTTCAAAAATTAATGCTAAGGCTGGGCATGGTGGTGCATGCCTGTAAGCGGCAGCCTAGGGAGCAGTGGCGAAGGCCAGGGATTGTTGTTCAAGTCCTGCTGGGGCCACGTAGAGAGACCTAGTCCCAAAAAAATATAGTGGGCATGGTGGTGCGCACCTGTAATCTCAGCTACCTGGGAAGCTGAGACTGGGGATTGATTGAGTCTGTGGTACCCCAGGCAACGTGAGCCTACGGTTCCACGAGCAAAAATAGTGAGACCTAGTCTCAAAAAAAAACAAACAAAAACCAAAAATCAATGCTTTTCCCTTCCAGCTATATCTGATTGTTGGCTGTCTTCTGTAGGATAAGTATTTTTACTTCAGCATAAAAAGAAAATGGCATCTCAGTGACACCAAATTGCATTGCAGCCCTCTCCTGCTAAAAGCATGACTGGTCAATAGCTTTGTGGACTGGGAAAGGAGGATTAGAAAGAGCTATTTTTAAAATGAGAATTTTCTGTTGTCCTGAAGAGGTTTTGATTCTATTGGAATAGCTTTACTGATGGATTTCATCTTTCTCTCTCTGTTTAGAAAAGCATTCATATTTTATGTCCAAAGGAAAATGCATCTTCAAAGTTTTTGGCACCATATACTACTTTTTCCAGGATTCATACAAAAAGTGTAAGTATTTTGATAAGATTAGGAGAAAATTTAACAGTGTGTTACTTTTTCATTTCATCTGTCTATTTATTGCTATACACATTGATAATTAATGTGTCTTTCATTTACTTGATTCTAACACAGCTTATGAAGTATGTGATGTGTTTGGCAAAACTGGTAGTTAGAACCACAGTGTATGATAAATCTTCTCACTGATAACCTTAAAGGAGTCGTATGAAATTTCTTTGTGTATGTTTTAGTGTATGTGCTGCCGAAGCAGACACTCCTTGTGTGTTTTAGCTGAGCTGTTTATCTACTTTTGGATAATGGAAATTATAGCTGGCATAATATGCCACTGTCCATATGTCTGTTCCAAATACAGTATATAATTTTCAAAGGTGTTTGCAATACAAATGCCATGGACTTTTTAGAACTGGTAGATAGGTTGATAAACTGATTATATTAAAGCTTCCCCCCCCCTTTCTTAGTACTTTGAGGCCTTATACTTCTTACTTTTTAAAAAGTTATTTTTAACTTTTGTGAAACTAATATATATTTTGTGATGCAGATTTAGGTAATATTAAGTTGGAAATCACTGATTTTTCTGTACTCTTTGTTATGAACTTTTGTTATTAGTCTTTAATAAAAATAATCATATTTTTATATATAGTATATATAGTATGTAGTATTTATCCTGTGTATACTATATAATAATCACAGTAGTAGTTAATTTTTATTGATTACCTGTATGATCTAGCACCATGCTAAACTTTGTTTCATAATTTTTACTTGTTCCTTCTAAATGTTTTTTCTTTCAATACTTGTCCAAATAGATTTTTATAGTATATTCTGTTTCATAACTTGCTTTTTATCCTTAATAATGTATTATATACATCACTCTATGTCATCTTTTTCTGTATTCTTTTAGAGACTGCATAGTATTCCACTGTGTACATTTATATAATTTTTCCAATCTTACAGCATGTCATGACTTTGTTTTTTGTTGAAATACTGTCCCTCAAGCTCTTGTTACAATGAAAGGAAATTGGAATCATTAGAATAGTAATTTTGAAATATTTGATTGGTCATAGGAAATACAAATCATTAGGCTTTGGTATGTTCTGACCACTTAATTAATTTATCAAGGTAACTGTTGCTCTGCATTTCCTCTGTAAGCATACTAACTTACAGCATATTACACTTCTTGCACTTAAGTTCTTCTCTGATGTGTACATATTTTGACACTATATATTAAGTCAAATGCTTACTAAGGAACAGTTAAAATGCCTGTTATATTAATTTTGATTTATGTTAATATGTTAAGCTAATGAAATATGAATGTGAAAAGACAGAATGATTATGTCTTTTAAAACTAAATTCATTGTTTTATAAGACTTGGTGATTTTTAAAAAATCACCTACAATTATGAGACAATAATAGGGTAAATTTTTTTCAACTCATCAATTTATTAAAGAATCAAAATTAATATTCTTTGTCTTGTATGACCTCTCAACGATCAGGTCAACCTACTGTTCCAGCCTCCCTGGGTAGTTCTCTGTCCTTTAGTCCTGCCATATACTGACTATTCCCAGATTTCCGAGGGACACACATCTCCATTTCTTTATTTGTTCAGAAAATTCTGACATCTTTCAGGGTCACATTTCCCTTCAGTTCCTCATCTGTGATTCCTTTGCATTAAATATAATCTTCTAGCTCTGTCCTTGTCTTATTTTGTAGTTATTTGTTGAGATCTCTTCTGTAGGATCATGAAGACAGGCACCATGGAGTTCATCTTCCTTTCAGCATTTAGCAGCAAGCATAATTAACAGCTACACAGTTGACACTCATTAAATCCTCTGCAATGAATGAATCAAGGAACGTCTTCTATTTATGGGACATCTGTATTCCTCAGACGTTTCTGAGATTGTGGGTATTGCTTTCAATGGTTATAATTCCCCCAAGGCCAGGCTTCATATTGACTAAAGAATGAGCAAATTACTGTGGCAGAACTTCATTATTCTGCGGGAGTCCAGGCACAGTGCTAAGAACTGTGCTTAGACTTTCTCCACGACAGAGAAAGGAGCATTTGCCATTCTCAGTGTCAGACAAGACCTGGTATAATCAAATCAGTGCTCTTTGAGGGGCAGTGATTTTGCTGTCATAATTTATCTGACATGCTTATTTCATTGCCAGGATTAGGTGGTAGCAGCTGTCTTGAAGAAGAAAGATAGATCTGAGAGATACACTGTACTGCACTAAAACATGAAGGTGGCACTGTGTCAGATTTATTCTGTGTTCCCAGCATCCAGAAGAGGGAAACTAGGAGCAGATAGAATTATTATGAGGATCAAATGATAGAATGTATCTGAAAATATTTTATAAATTATAAAGCATGATATAAATATTTTTTGTTAGCCAAGCATGATGGCGCATGCCTGTAAGGAAGCCACGCAGCGGGGACCAGGGATCACGGTTCAAGTCCCGCCTGGAGCACGTAGCGAGACCTAGTTCCAAAAAAATAGCTGGGTGTGGTGGCACGCGCCTGTAATCCCAGCTACCTGGAAAGCTGAGGCTGGGGATTGCTTGAGTCTGTGGTATCCCGGGCAATGTGAACCTGCGTTCCAAGGACAAAAATAGGGAGACCTAGTATCAAAAAAAAAAAAAATTTTTTTTGTTATTTAAAAATTTTTTTTTTGTTATAATCCTTAAATTTAAAGGAACCACAGCATACAGTCCTTTTTACTGAGAAGTCAAAATATAGATGAAAATACCTTCTCTACTTCCTGCCAAGCCTTTTTATTTTGGGTTAGTTGGCATAGAACAAAGTAAAGTAGGTTGAGTAATTAAAGCCAAAATCCTTCCTTTTTTCCATAATAATTTAGGTTATATGAGAATAATTATTGTTTGGAATATATCTGGGGTTATATATTTCAGTCCTATTTCTGGAATCTTTCCAAATGAACTTTTTTTTTTTGAGGTTAGGTCTCAGTATGTTGCCTGGGATACTGTGGACTCAAGCGATCCCCATCCTTAGCCTCCCAGGGAGCTGGGATTACAGATGCTTGCCACGGCAGCCAGCTGCTATTTTGAGACCAGGTCTCGCTCTGTTGCCTGGGGTAGCCTTGAACCTGCGAACTCAAGCGATCCCAAGCCTCTTGCCTCCCAGTACTTGGACAACACACACGCGCCACCACACCCAGTACAAGTGAACATTTTTTAATAAAATGGGTATATATGTATGAAAGATGACATTCTGATCCTGGCTTACACATGAAATGACTACTAATGCTGGAAGTGTGTAAATGAATCTGAGAATTGTTATTTATTCTGAAATAAACACATACACACAATTTGAATTTTACAGAGGGAACAGTGAAGTGGTAAATTGGAAGCCTCTTTGCTTTTCTTTGAATCCTTTTGGTGTATCCTGTCTTTCGTGTAAGTAGGCTCCTAAGAATTAGTAGAGCTATCTTACTTTCAAAATAAAATAACAAGAGATGGAAACTGTGGGTTATAGAGATGGGAAAACTTTCACCTGAGCAGATTATAGATGATTACAAGAATGTCATATTTGTATGGAGAAGTAAAAGGTTTAGGTTCTAGTCTTGTTAGGAGATTATTGATGATGACTCATCCTTCACATGAAACATGTCCTTTGTGCTGGGAAGCACGGGCTTACGGAAGTCTTGGTGGAGTGTGAAATGAGGGAAATTTGTAACATCTCAAGGTAATAATGAGCATTTCATTATTTGTGATATTAGTTGTTTTGTTCTTTAAACAGATAACATGTCTGGACATTTCCAGTGGAGGAGGCCTTGGTGTATCTTCTAGTACTGATGGGACCATGAAGATCTGGCAGGCTTCTAACGGAGAGCTCAGAGTAAAGTGTTTACTTTTAGGGTCTTATACATGAAGGGTGACCTGAAAATCCTTGGATTGGATCATGAAAGAAAGCCTGGACCATTCGTAAACTATAGGCCCATTGTATTTCACTTCATCTTTGTTCTCCCATTTGTTAATCTGAAAACCATACTCAAGCTTTATTATTTGCTAGAATAAATTGGAGCTAAACAGTGTGGGGGAACCAGTTTGGTTAATGTCTAAATTGGTGGTCCACCTGTGAGAAGGTGTATGAACTTCCATTAGCTTCTAGAACAGAGTAGTTGTTATGGTGACTATATGGCTGAACCCTCCAACTTAATATACAGTGGATTTTAAGAAGTGAGTGAGAGTTATCAAGTCTCCTTAGCTTCTTAGACATAGAACTAAATACAAGAATGGCTATGTGGACCATGATGTTTATATCCACAACAATTATAACTCCCAGGAGAGGGAGTTGAACAGCTTTAGAATACTACCTGTAGATAAACGAACTAAAGAGATCTTTTGGATCTCTTTACTTTTAATACCCAGCATGTGGCATGTCAATATTTCGACCAAGGATGTGGGAGGTAAGAGAACATCAAGGAATGGACAGAGAACTAGCATGGAATTTTCCTTTTGTTTTTCCAGAGAGTATTGGAAGGACATGTGTTTGATGTGAATTGTTGCAGGTTTTTCCCATCAGGCCTTGTCGTTCTGAGTGGGGGAATGGATGCCCAGCTGAAGATTTGGTCAGCTGAAGATGCTAGCTGTGTGGTGACCTTCAAGGGTCACAAAGGAGGTATGAAGAGTGATTTCTCCATAAGGCTTCTCTAATGACCCTCAGAGATGACTAACTTGAAAGAAGGAGAAGCTAGTTATCTATCAAAACATAAATAATTCATCTTAACTAGACATTTAAATGAGCTTCTGTTTCCCCAAGGACTACATATTCCTTTGTAGTCTCTCTTGTTATTTTTGTCTAAGGCTAACTACTTCACACACATAGATTTTTTTTCCCCCAATTGATAAGGTAGGGGGAAAAACCACCAACTTATTTGTGAAGAGAAAAAAAAAAAAAAAAACCAGAGAGAAAGGTGTACCTACATTTGTGTACTATCAGTTCTTTGAGTGAGTTGATAGTAAAAGCTGGGTGGCAAAAATGACTGTGTCACCAGACATTAAAATTCACTGTTGGTTTCTCTGGATTTAAGTCAAAGTTTCTAAACTAGATTAGCATATGATTAAATTAATTTTAGGGACAGAGTGAGAACATTGTCCCTTTGTTATTAATTAGTTAATTTTATAGAAAACATATATGTACTTTAGAAATGTTTTATCTTTCTTTGGGATATAGAAAAGGTGATGAATATACTAGTCTTACAAGTATGGATATTTTTCAAAATATAATAACATTCCCAAATAACTCCTTACCTTGATCCTTTAGAATCATAATGTACATCTTCTATACTACTCACTTGGAAAATAATTATGCATGGTGATAGTGATATTTGATCTCATTTGATGGTATATTTGAAGGATTTAAGCATAATCTCTGGCATATAAGTGCATAATGTTATTATTACTCATGTAAGATATAAAACTTAAGTTTCTATACTTGCCGTATAAGGTGAACGTTGTGATATTTTAATGTGAAAATATCACAAATGTGAAAACCAGAAATTGTTATTTTTATTTATTTATTTAATTTAATTTTTTTTTTTTTTTTTTTTTTTTTTTTGAGACTAGGTCTCACTATTTTTGCCCGTGGAACTGCAGGCTCTCGTTGCCCAGGGTACCACAGATTCAAGCAATCCCCAGCTTCAGCTTCCCAGGTAGCTGGGATTACAGGCACATGCCACTACGCCCAGCTATTTTTTTGGAACTTGGTCTCTCTATGGGCCCCAGGCAGGACTCAAACTGCGATCCCTAGCCCCGGCCACTTCATAGGCTGAAGCTTACAGGCACGAACCACCGTGGCCAGCCCAGAAATTGTTATTTTTAATAGAATAAGTGTTTTTCTTTTTCTTTCTTTTTTTTTTTTTTTGAGACTAGGTCTCGCTTTTTTGCCCATGGAACCGCAGGCTCACGTTTCCTGGGGTACCACAGACTCAAGCAATCCCCAGCCTCAGCTTCCCAGGGAGCTAGGATTACAAGAACGTGCCACCACACCAGCTATTTTTTGGGGACTAAGTCTTGCTACACCCCCGGGGGGACTCAAACCGGATCCCTGGCCCCAGCGGTGGCTTCCTAAGCTGCCACCTACAGGCATGCACCACCATGCCCGGCAGGATAAGTGTTTTTCAATAGAAACATATTAACTAGTATCCTAGTTAATATTGTAATTGGTCTTTAATACATTTAGATACATATTTTGTATATGATTAAAGAATTAGTTAATAAGATAAGACTTGTGTGTCTTTTTACATCTTTCCAATGAAAAGAGAAGCTAGTAGTTTTGTGTTTACAATGTGTGAGTTTACTAATTACCTCTAAAGTATTTTTAAATCAGCTGGGCACGGTGGCTCATGCCTGTAAGCTTCAGCCTATGAAGCGGCCGGGGCTAGGGATCGCAGTTTGAGTCCCGCCTGGGACCCATAGCAAGACCTAGTTCCAAAAAAAAATAGCTGGCATGGTGGTGCATGCCTGTAATCCCAGCTCTCTGGGAAGCTGAGGCTGGGAATTGCTTGAGTCTGTGGTTTGCTGGGCAACGAGAGCCTGGGGTCCCATGGGCAAAAATAGTGAGAGCTAGTCTCAAAAAAAAAAAAAAAAAAGTATTTTTAAATCAGTTTGAAGTTTTTAAATTGCTCACACCACTGAATTAAGGGTTTGGTGAATTTGGAGGTGTTTATTATTAATCCTAACTCTTTGTAGTAAGCACCAGATTTTTATAATTTATGAAGACATTGAGGTAAAATGAGGCACCATCTCAGTTGCTTGCTTGAGTTGTTTTATTTTTTGCTTATGTCTACATTTGTAGAATAATTTCAAGAAGCCAGGCTGCAGTTTTAGTACCTTCGCTTTTATTTTCAAACTTTTACATACTTTTTTAAAAAAATAGGATCTGCTACTTCAAGTAATAATAGGTGCTTCAGGCTCACTTCTGAAAACTGTCACAGCCATTGCTTTTCCTGCATTCACACATTTGTACATTGCTCCCTAGCAACATTAAAATACCTCACTGTGTGCTCGTTTCAGTGGCATTGTATTGAAATTCAAAAATACAGAGATTTGCTTGGCACCTGCACAAGGATGACACACAAATCAAACAAACCAACTTTAATGTCGTAGTAACACTACACAGCTTAATAGAGTAAACTTGTCAAAAGCCTGTATCAAGAGGTTGAAAGTTGTTCTGTTTCTTACTAAGACTTATTTCAGTCACAGTTTCACCTTATTTCCCAAACACTGGCTAGGATCTTTACATGTAATTCAGCTGAATCTTTTCTTGAAGGCAAATGCCTTTTCATGTTGATTTATATGTTGCTGACCTGAATCTATTTAGTTAGATACCTGATGTCTTTGTGGCATCTGGCAGGGCTTAGCTATGGCTGCTTCTCTTACAAAGATATTCTTGCAAATTTTATAGCTTCTTTCTAAAGTAATTTTTCATACATTAGTTTTTTTGTTTGTTTGTTTTGGGTTTTTTTTTTTGTTTGTTTGTTTTTTGTTTTGTTTTGTTTTTGAGACTAGGTCTTGCTATTTTTGCCTGTGGAACTGCAGGCTCACATTGCCTGGGGTACCAGACTCAGGCAATCCCCAGCCTCAGCTTCCTAGGTAGCTGGGATCAGAGGCGCGTGCCACCATGCCCAGCTATATTTTTTAGGAACTAGGTCTCACTACATTGCCCCTAGCAGGACTCGAACTGCAATCCCTGGCCCCAGCCGCAGCTTCCTAGGCACGTACAGGCATGCACCACCATTCCCGGCCCATATATTATTACTAAAGTAATTTTTCGTACATTCCTGCTCCTACAGAACACCTTTTCCCTTTTCTCTCAGGGTGTATACACCCAAACCAGATGCCTCTCTATTGTAACATTAGAGAGTGATTGTACTTTCATAGAAAAGAAGAATTTTCTAGATGACTCTTCTTTGCTGAGTATTAACATGAAATTTGCACACAGTTAATACCATTCTCATCTTCCTAGCCACAACTATAGCATCACTGTCTTGGGTGTATTCTTTTCAGAATAAAAACACCACCACAGAACTTGCATCACTTTCATGGAACTCAGTAAGATTTCAAAATAACTGTTGGAACATTCTATTAACATAAACAGACCTCTTTTTTTTTTTTTGAAACTGAGTCTTGCTATTTTTGCCCATGGAACCGCACGCTCTCGTTGCCCGGGGTCCCACAGACTCAAGCAATCCCCAGCCTCAGCTTCCCAGGTAGCTGGGATTACAGGCGTTCACCACCATGCCCAGCTATTTTTTTTGGAACTAGGTCTCGCTATGGGCCCCAGGCGGGACTCAAACCGCGATCCCTACCGCGATCCCTAGCCCTGGCCGCTTATAGGCTGAAGCTTACAAGCATGAGCCACCGTGCCTGGCTAACATAAACAGATCTTTTATTGCTTTAGTAAGAGACAAAGACCCTTTCTATTGTTGCAATTAAGGATTCCTTCGGACTCCTAAAAGCTCCAAGTTCTTTTCTAAATAGATTTATGCTGAATGTGTTAATAGAGATAGAATGGAAAGGTGAATTTTCCAAACTCAGTTTGTACTTTACAATTATAAAATGTTGATTAAGAAACATAGCAACAAAGCATTGTCTCCCTTGACCTGATTTGAGGGAAAGCTATTTTAAAAATTTATGTGTGGTGGCTTTTACCCAGTGAATATATAATTGTAAGGATTACATGTTTGTTTTTTGTTTTGTTTTTTAACTGTCATCAGCTTTATCACCTTGTTTGTTGTGACCATGTATTTTCTGCTGTTCAGGGAAAGTTGCTGAGAGGAATGATGCTACTTACTCCATCTTGGCCAGACTGATGGGAAACTAACTCTTTCATTCAGTTCTCATTAGAAGCAGGAAGATCTTTTAAATGATTTCAAACTGAACTAAGTGTCTACTTAATTTTTCTTTCTTTTTTTTTTTTTTGAGACTAGGTCTTACTATTTTTGCCCGTGGAACCGCAGGCTCTCATTGCCCGGGGTACCACAGACTCAAGCAATCCCCAGCCTCAGCTTCCCAGGTAGCTGGAATTACAGGCGCGCACCACCAGGCCCAACTATTTTTATTTTCAGAACTAGGTCTCGCTACGGGCCCCAGGCGGGACTCGAACCACGGTCCCTAACCCTGGCCACTTCATAGGCTGAAGCTTACAAGCATGAGCCACCGTGCCCGGCCTACTTAATTTTTCTTAAAAAATTAAAATCAGAACAAAGTCTTGAATCTACTGCTCTGGAACACTCCACTAAAACATAACTGCTTTTTCCCTATCTGTCTCTCACAGTTAGTCTTTGAACCATTGGGAGCAAGGACTGTGTTCTATTTCCTTTATTTATTTATTTATTTGTTTGTTTGTTTATTTATTCATTCATTCATTCATTCATTCATTCATTTTTTTGAGACGAGGTTTTGCTATTTTTGCCCATGGAACCGCAGGCTCTCGTTGCCCGGGGTACCACAGACTCAAGCAATCCCCAGCCTCAGCTTCCCAGGTAGTTGGGATTACAGGCACGCACCACCACGCCCAGCTATTTTTTTTTGGGACTAGGTCTCGCTACGGGCCCCAGGCGGGACTCGAACCGCGATCCCTAGCCCTGGCCGCTTCATAGGCTGAAGCTTACAAGCATGAACCACCGTGCCCAGCTCCATTTTTTTTTAAACTTATGAACATACCCAACCTATAGCATATATTTTGATGCATGTATGTGAAGGAATGGAGTTATTTATGTACTTTCATCTTCTCTGCCCTTATGGTGCCTTTACTATGCAATCCGTCTTAGAGTCTTTTTCCCCCTTGCCAGGTATCCTGGATACAGCCATTGTTGATCGGGGGAGGAATGTGGTATCTGGTTCTCGAGATGGGACAGCACGACTTTGGGATTGTGGCCGCTCAGCCTGCCTGGCAGTCCTTGCAGACTGTGGCTCTTCCATCAATGGAGTGGCTGTTGGTGCTGCTGACAATTCCATAAACCTCGGCTCACCCGACCAGGTGCCCAGTAAGTTGATAACAACAGTGAACTTCTGTTTTCTTAGGCCCCTTCAGTGTTTTCTTTAGTTTCTCTTTTCTTATCCTTTCCTGTGCTATAGTTAGTATTCTGTCTTAACCATTAAGATTAATATTTATTGCATACCTACTGTTTCTGTTGCTTGGGAATCTACAAATAATGTTTATGTCATAGTTACAGAATTTGAGTAAATATAACGTTTAGCAGGGAGAAAACTTAAAAAAAATTTATTGAAGTCCCATTGGTTTACATCGTTGGTAGTGTTTTGGAAGTATAGGAGCTCCCAGTATAATATAACTTAGCAGATGAGATTAATACCCATAAAACAGAGAATTGTAAAAATTTGATTGAGATAGCATAGAGATTATTAGAGTAAATATTATTGTTTTTTTGGAAGAAGATGGTATTGTAGGTTTAGATGGGGGCTAGGACAGCAGGGTTAGGGTAGTGGTAGTTTGCATTAAAACAGCTTGGAAGTGAAATTGGATATTTGTGGAGAAGATATGCTTCTGGGGTAGAAATTGGAGTAAAAGTATTGGGAAATAGGTTGAATTGCTCTGTGAGTCAGATTGGTAAAGGTCCTATTAAAGCAACTTGTATTCTTTTTTCACCTTTTTTCTCATTGTCCTCACTTCTTCCTCTCAGCACTCTCATCCAGTCTATCATCATGGGATGTACTATTCTCCTGTAATTCATTCTCTTCAGAACAATGATTATGGTCATTTAAAAGCCATAAAAGAGGCCAGGCAGAGTGGTGTGTGCCTGTAAGCGGCAGCCTAGGAAGCCGCAGCGGGGACCAGGGATTGCAGTTCGAGTCCCCCTAGGGCAACGTAGCAAGACCTAGTTCCAAAAAAATAGCTGGACGTGGTGGTACGCACCTGTAATCCCAACTACCTGGGAAGCTGAGGCTGGGGGTTGCTTGAGTCCATGGTAGCCTGGGCAACGTGAGCCTGCGGTTCCATGGGCAAAAATAGTGAGACCTAGTCTCAAAAAAAAAAAAAAATAATAAATAAAAGCCATAAAAGTCATGTCACTCTACTATTTAGTGAAAGTTTTGACAAATGTGTACTTATAGAAACAGTATTACCTTCAAAATAGAAAACATAATAGATGTTCTATAATAAGTGAATTATTAACAGATTACAGTCAGTAGCCATCCGTGTCTGCTTTTGGGGTACTGCCAGCAGATTAACCTCACCTGTTACTATCATAGCCCTTCTGTCCTGCAGGTGAACGGGAGGTTGGAACAGAGTCTAAAATGCTGCTGCTGGCTCGGGAAGATAAGAAGCTTCAGTGCTTGGGACTACAAAGCAGACAGCCAGTAAGTGGTTCCTTTAAGTGGCTCCTTTGAACTCTAGGGCTAACCTGTGTCCCTCTGATTCTTGGAAACTGTTTTGGAAACATTTCTATTTGCTCCTAGTATTCACCATTTGAGGAAATGACATGTGAAGATGGTCCAGTGTAGTGATTTGGAGTAAGGGCAACATTGAAATCCCAGCTCTTTCACTTAATGGCTGTGACATTGGATAGGGTACTTAACATCTTTGAGCCTCAGTTTTCTTATCATTGAACTGACCATAGTAGGTCTTATCTTGTAGGGCTATATGATGTCCTACTGTGTGTAGGACACTAAACACTCTACTGTGTGTGACCTTTATTATTTTTCCTCTGAGCTTTACTGTGCTATGTTTAAAGTGATGAGATTGTATAGATTCTGTTCTCTCTCTAACATGAAGAAATTCTGAGTAAGGACACACACAGTTAGAGCTCTCAATTCATGATCTGAAACATCTTTGGTAGAAGAAAAGTTGAGATTTCTTCCTTCAACCCCTAAGATTTTGCTGGGCAGACTATGCTCTTAATTAAATTCTGACTTTCCTTGAAATTAGATTTTTAAAATTTCTTTCAGGTTCCTGTCATCATCACCCAGACAGCTTTCATGATTTGATTTGGTCACAGGCTTTGTATTTTCATTTTATCTTGTTATTTCATTGTGTTGGTGATATTTCCATTTTCAAAATTTGTTTGAGAAGGCCGGGCATGGTGGTGCATGCATGTAAGCAGCAGCCTAGGAAGCCATGGCTGGGGCTAGGGATCATGGTTCGAGTCCTGCCGGGGCCACGTAGCGAGACCTAGTTCCAAAAAAATATAGCTGGATGTGGCAGTGGAAACCTGTAATCCCAGCTCCCTGGGAAGCTGAGGCTGGGGATTGCTTGAGTAAAAAAATAAATAAAATTTGAAAAACATCACTATATTTTGCAGTATTGCCCTTGCACTCTGAGTTTCCATGCTAGCTTTTACTTCCAAAAGGAAATTAGGAGATTTTTGTTCATTTCTTTTTTTTTTTTTTTTTTTTTTTTTAATATCCAAAAGGACAGGTTTGCTGTACTAAAAAAGGAAGGGAAAAGAAGATGCTTACATGGACAGAATCAGGCAAGAAAGCTGTCTCTAAAAGGGACAACCTTCTTAACAGATGTGCCTGTGTAGTCATGGGGGTGGGGGGGCAGTCTTGGGAGGAGAGCTGCTGCTTTGCAGAGGGAAAAGACTGGTGGGAAGAGACACCTGCATAGTCACAAGCAGGCAGGAGAGCTGCCTGTGGAAGTGGTAGGGTCAAGAAAGAGATGCTGCATAAACACAGGTTGGCATCTATGGCTGTTTTCTCTCCTTTTTAGAAATATTTGAGGGAGAACTGATTAGTTTGCACGAACAGTAAGAGCTAGGTAAAAATCTGACAGTTTTTTTCAGGTACTTGAAGAGAATTGTGGTTCTTTAAATTGTAATACTTTAGATTTTACTTAAGCTTGTTTAAAAAGTGTCTACCTTCAAAAGGTTAATAGAAGTGTTATGGAGCAAAACTAAAAAATGTGAATTGCAAATGTTTCTCAAGTGAGAGGGTTATAAAGAGGAATAGTCAAAATTCAGTGAGGAATAATAGTTTGATTTTTTTTTTTTTGAGACTAGGTCTCGCTATTTTTGCTCGTGGAACCACAGGCTCTCGTTGCCCGGGGTACCACGGACTCAAGCAATCCCCAGCCTCAGCTTCCCAGGTAGCTGGGATTACAGGTGCATGCCACCACGCCCAGCTATTTTTTTTGGAACTAGGTCTCGCTATGGGCCCCAGGCGGATCCCTAGCCCTGGCCGCTTCATAGGCTGAAGCTTACAGGCACGAGCCACCGTGCCCGGCTGAGGAATAATAGTTTGAAAACTGCTATCTCAAAGTAAGGTATTTGTAATGTAACCATTCTCATCTCCAGTTGTAAACATCAGGCTCACCTATCTGCAGGCTCTTTATTGGTTCTAGCAGTTACACAGACACACCAGGCAGGGCAGCGCCAGGGGAACCACTTTATTTAGTTCTCAGTAGTCTGCTGTCATGTGCCAGGAGTCATCAGGCTTCTTCACGGGCCACAGGGCCAGGTTATAGAACTGTGGGCAGAATGCACGACGCCCACTTTCTCTAATTCCACTGTTGTGCTTGTGATTTCCACATGGCCTCCCAGCAACCAATATTGTCTAATATTAATTACTTGCCTAGAAACTAGTGGCTGTATAAAAACTTGCCTAGAAACTGGTGCCTGGCATATCCATGCATAACTGCTTTTACCACGCATATCCTAAAGCAGAACTCTCTGGCTGTGGTTTGCAGCTACAAACCACATAGCACATCCATCCCCCAGGATGTACTTTGGGACTGACAACACATATACTTTATATTCATTTGTTGGTAATCCCTAACCCCTAGGGGTACTTTCACTGCTTTTACTTCGACACTCTAGCCTCCGTACTCATCAGTATAACTAAAAACCCCTGAAACCTCTGGTTTCCATGCAACAGCATACACTTTGAGCCTGTATCAGAGCAAAAACCCTTTGTACATTAGTTGGGAACCAGTGGATCACAAGCTTCACGTATGGCACCTGGTCCCTACCCTATTCAGGCAGGAACAGGGTCTCCCCATGGGCCAAGGTCTACAAGTGATTTCTCCAGGCATAGAGCACTCGAACCTGGAGTTCCCAGCTTCCCTCGCCCCAGCAGGCCATCTCCTTATGGGTGTGGACCCCTGGTCCTCCCACAGTTGCCTCCATAGTTCTAATAGGATACCCATTGGATTGAGTGTGTATTTTAGCAGGATCCATACCTGCTGTCACTAAATCCATCCACACCTGGGGACAGGTGACTTTAAAAGGCCCTGTGACTTTCTGAGGCTTGCTTGCCTTTTTTGGCATTCTTTCTGGTTCAGTTACCCATGTTCCCCTCTGAGTGCACCGCCTCTCTATCTCACCTAAACTGGCCACCACTGAAGTGACGTTGTGTTTTTGGCATGCCATGTAGGGACCCGAGTGAAGATGAGGGGGCAGCATTTTTCAGTACCATGTCCCTCATCCTTGCTGTGACATACTCTTCATCAGGACCATGAGTATTAAATATGGCCTGTCTCATTCCCAGTTCCTGAAGAACCTGTACTGGTCAGTGTATTCTTTCATCTATTCATGGTTTCTTTTTTTTTTTTCTTTAATTTTTTTCTTTATTTTTTAAAAAATTTTTTAAAATTTTAATTTATACATATATATATTTCACATCAATCACTTCATTGAGGTCCCTGGGGGTCCCCCACCAGCTCCCCTCCCTGGCCACTCCAGCTGGTCCCCTCCCGCAGTTGTATACTTTCATTTGGTTGTCCATATACTAGTGAAACCATTTGGTATCTGTTTTTTTCCTTCTGACTTGTTTCTGCCAGTATGATTTCTTCTAGGTACATCCAGTATGTATCCAGTATGATTTCTTCTAGGTAACTTCTAGGTGTTACCAGAAAACCATTGAATTTGTCATTTTTTATTGATGCGTAATATTTCATTGTGTATATATACCACATCTTTTTCATCCAGTCCTCTTTTTTGGGGCATTTGGGTTGTTTCCAAGTTCTTGCAATTATAAATAGTGCTGCAATAAACATCCGAGCACAGGTGTCCCTTGAGATCTCCTTTGGGTAGATTGTACCCACATTGAGATCTCCTTTGGGTAGATTCCCAGAAGAGCGATTGCTGGGTCAAATGGTAGTTCCATTTTTATTAGTTTGAGGGTCCTCCAGACTGCTTTCCATAGTGGTTGGAACAGTTTACAATCCCACCAGCAGTGTAAAAGTGTTCCTTTCTCTCCACATCCACGCCAGCACTTGTCATTGTCTGTTTTTTGGATGTGGGCCATTCTTATTGGTGTAAGATGGTATCTCATTGTGGTTTTGATTTGCATTTCCCTTGCTGCTAATGATGTTGAACATTTTTTCATGTGCCTAATGGCCATTTGGACTTCCTCTTTGGAAAAGTTTCTTTTTAGATCCTCTCCCCATTTTTTAACTGGGTTCTTTGCTCTGTTTTTGTTAAGTTGTGTGAGTTCTTTGTGTATCTTTGTTATCAGACCCTTGTCGCTTATATGAAGGGCGAAAAATTTTTTCCCACTCAGTTGGGGTTCTTTTTGGTTTTTGTTTTGTCTCTTTTGCATTACAGAAGCTTTTTAGTTTGTAGTTCCAGCTGTTTATGTTTTCCTTCATTTTTTTGCCATCTATGGATGTGGCCAAAAATGGATTTCAGAATTGTAACTCATGAAGGGTTTTGCCCAGGTTTTCCTCTATGTATTTTATGGTTTCGGGTCTTAAGTCTAAGTCTTTTATCCATTTTGAGTTAGTTTTTGTACATGGTGTGAGGGAGGTGTCTTGGTTCATTTTTTTGCATGTCTTGTTCCAGTTTTCCCAACACCATTTATTGAAGAGGCTGTCTTTGTTCCAATGTAAGTTTTACACTCCTTTGTCAAAGATTAGTTGACTATATGTGTGTGACTTTATTTCAGGGGATTCGGTTCTGTTCCATTGGTCTTATTGTCTGTTTTTATACCAGTACCAGGCTGTTTTAATTACTATGGCTTTGTAGTATAGTTTGAAGTCTGGAATAGTGATTTCTCCATTCTCTCTTTTCCTGGTCAGGAGGTTTTTAGATAATCGAGGTCTTTTGTTATTCCATATGAATCTCTGTAATTTTTGTTCTATATCTTTGAAGAATGTTGTTGGAATCTTTATAGGGATTGCATTGAATTTGTAGATTGCTTCTGGTAGGATGGCCATTTTGATGATGTTAATTCTTCCATTTATGATAAAAGTTCTTGAAAATTTGGGGATAAAAGGAACATATCTCAACATAATAAAAGCCATCTGTGACAAACCTACAGCAAACATCATCTTAAACGGAGAAAAACTAAAATCATTACAATTAAGATCCGGAACCAGGCAAGGATGCCCGCTCTCTCCTCTACTTTTCAACATTGTACTGGAAGTTCTAGCAAGGGCAATAAGACAAGAGAAAGACATAAAAGGAGTACAGATAGGGAAAGAAGAACTGAAGCTCTCATTATATGCAGATGACATGATTCTATATGTAGAGAACCAAAAAAAATCCACAGAAAAACTTCTTGAAACAATAAACCAGTTCGGCAAAGTAGCTGGTTACAAAATCAACACACAGAAGACAGAAGCTTTCCTTTACACAAAAAGTCAAACAGAAGAAGAAATTAAAAAAAGCAACATCCCCTTTACCATTGCACCAAAAAAAATAAAATACCTAGGGGTAAACCTAACAAGAGACATGAAAGATCTGTATAAGGAAAACTTCAAAACTCTGCTAAAGGAGATAGAAGAAGACATAAGGAAATGGAAAAGCATTCCCTGCTCATGGATTGGAAGAATTAACATCATCAAAATGGCCATCCTACCAAAAGCAATCTACATATTCATGGTTTCTGGTACATCTCCTGCATCAGCCCATGCTGTTCTCACGGCAGTCATTGTCCAGTCCAACAGGGAGTGGTTAACAGGGCCGTACTGCTGGTTCTGTAGCCTCTGTCTCAGTGATGGGTACAAGGTCACTGAGGCCACTCTCCTTCTCTTGTGCCATGCAGATAATTCCATCTGCCCCCAGGTCTCATAAACTCAGCAGCCAAGCTGCCACGGACTCTCCTGATTTCTGATGAAACTATTTATTGAAGTCCATCAGTTCAACTTGGGTATATGGGTAATACATGGTGAACTTTGTCATCTGGGGCAGCCCGGCAGTCTGACTCTGTTGTTGTTTCATCTTCTCTGTCACCACTGGGAAAGCCCAGAGCTGCTTTTCCTTTGTCACCACTGGGTGAGCCTGGAACCAGGGGCCAGCCTCCTCCACTTCAGAAAAGGAGTCTGGCGTCTGGGGTGGCTGGCTGGTCTGTCAGAACTGGGTAAGACTGGAACTTCCTCCTTTGTCACCACTGGGTGAGCCTCCTCCACCCCAGAAGAGGTGTCTGGCATCTCTGGGGTGGCAGGTTGATCCACCACCACTGAGCAAACCTGGAGCATAGGGCCAGCCTCCCCATCCTCTTCCTCCTCCCTGGAGGAGTATGGCATCTCCAGAGTGATGGGTTGGTTTCTCTGGATTTCTTTTCTCGAGAAGTTTCAAATGTTGCAGTTCTCTTACCTTTTCATGCAGCTTGTGGACCCTAGATTGCTCTCAGCATGGCCTCCTGCAGAGCTGTGAGAAACAGCCATGTCACCGCCCCTACCACCTGTGGTCACTAGTTTTGTTCAAGGCCTCCTCAGTGTCACACAGGGCCCATTGCAACTGCCATGGAGACCCCTCAGTCTCTGGCTGTTGATGGGGATGTGTTCACTGGGAGAGGACACTGGCCACTGGCTACCACTTGCTTGCCATTGGCCACCCACCAATATCTTCACAGGTCTCAGAGGGCTCCATGTCTAAGCATTGAACCATCCTGCCTGCTATGCCAAATGTTGGGTAACCAACCCAATCCTTATGGGTTCATCGTTGGCTCTGACAGCCGAATAGTTTCAGAGCCCTTAAAGTTTCTTTTCTTTTTTTTTTTTTTTTTTTTTTTTTGGTTTTTAAATAATAAATAGCAAAGAAACAGCCACTTGATCTTCTCTCTCCTTCTTCCCTCCCCCTGGGTGATGCCACCCTTTTATCACCACCTACTAGGCCCAGGTGTGCCCACTCACACAGGCACACACCCACTGAACCAGGGCATATCTTAGTCATTGGGAGGGTGCAGTACCACAGGTGCTACTCATACATACAAATGGTGGGAAATAGAACATTTTCCTACAGTATTACGTAAACTTCATATAAGCCCTCAGTCTCAGGTTCCTCAAGTGCTTCCTCCTCAGTTGGTGAAGTTTTAGTTTGAATTGAAAGTCCTTTAAAGAGGAAGAAAAGAAACACTATAAAAATAGTATAATTTCCTTTTCTTAGTGCCTGTTTATTCCTGAAAACAGATGAATCTTTAAACAGAAATTCTGATGCTTGCTGATTCCAGGTGTTCCTCTTTATTGGCTCAGATGCCTTCAACTGCTGCACTTTTCTTTCTGGCTTTTTGCTATTGGCTGGGACACAGGATGGAAACATTTATCAGCTGGATGTGAGGAGTCCAAGGTGAGTTACCATTCACTTGTATAAAGTAGGTGTTCTATGAAGTAAAAATTTTATTGTCTGTTACATTAATTTAACCTAACATATAGGCTAACAGTAGCTTAACTATTGAATCAAGGATTTTTCATTTAAAAAGATTTTTCAGTGTGAATTATTATTCCTGGAATCATATTAAAGGTAATTTGATTTGTATTGTCATAGATGTCCTGTTGTAATGATTACTTTGGAAATTAAGCTTAAGCAATGAACTAAACATTACTAAAAATGTTATACAGAAGCTTTTAATTTTATGGAGTTCAATAATTTTTTTCTAGCCTAAGATTGATTTTAAGTAAGCCCGTTTTTTTTGAGACTAGGTCTCGCTATTGTTGCCCGGGGTACCCCAGACTCAAGCAATCCCCAGCCTCAGCTTCCCAGATAGCTGGGATTACAGGCGCACACCACCACGCCCAGCTTCTTTTTTGGGACTAGGTCTCTCTGTGTGCCCCAGCGGGACTCGAACCGCGATCGGCCCTGGCTGTGACTTCCTAGGCTGCCACCTACAAGCATGCGCCACCATGCCCGGCCTCGTTTTTTTTTTGTTTGTTTGTTTGTTTGGTTGTTTGTTTTTTTAATTTGATCACACCCTACTTAAAAATAGGGCTTGTCCGATTCTTAAAGTTAGTCAGAGAGATTAACACAACTATATCCCCCAGGGTTTAACAGTTTCTACCATCCTTTTCGTTCCTTTGTTCAACTGATTTTCTGAATGACTTTGGGTACTAAGCTTTATGCACAACACTAGAAAACAAAAAGATTTATCTACCTGTGAGGCACTTGAAATTTCATAGTAAAGATGGATAATTGTCATTTAGTGTGATCAGTAGTTTGCAGGGCTGTGACTGGATTTTGAGAAAGAACAAAGGGAGAGGGAAAAGGTGAGACTGCTTCTGCACAGCTGGTGTCTTACCCAGTAGGACATCAGCAATTAAAGATGAGAATGACCTGCTCTATATAGAATAGTATCCATGGACACATGAAGGCATGTAAATGTCTAGCACTTTCAGGACTCTCTTCTGTCGTTTAATATGACATGTGTCTTGTAAGTAGGACAGTGGTGAATAGTGATGCCAAATAGGAAAACGGGAGCTTGCTCAGTGAGGTCTGACCTACCATTTTAAGGAGTTTGAACTTTATTAAGAATAGTAAAGAAATTCCAGGCTGGACATGGTGGCATATACCTGTAGCGGCAGCCTAGGAAGAAGCTGCAGCCAGGGCCAGGGATCACAGTTCAAGTCCCACAAGGGGCACATAGCGAGACTTAGTTCCAAAAAAATATAGCTGGGCATGGTGGCGCATACCTGTAATCCCAGCTACCTGGGAAGCTGAGGCTGGGGTTTGCTTGAGTCCGTGGAACCTCGGGCACAGCTTGAACCTGCGGTTCCACAGGCAAAAATAGTGAGACCTAGTCTCAAAAAACAAAACAAAAACATTGATATCTTAAACTCTTATCAGGCCTTCCCTAGAAACAGGAGCTATTGGTGGTGACTTGGCTTATTCAGCTCAATGACATGTTTAGACTCACTCCATAGTAGTGTTTAATACATTATCTTTGTCTGCCAGTTAAAGATCTTGCCTGGAAAAAATAGCTGTATATGAATGCTTATCTCTGTCTACATCTGTCCTGTTTGATAGATATTACATGTTGCATATAGTCAAATATTGCTGTTGAAGAAAAACATAAAATTGTCATTTTTACTGTAAATCCTAGGACTCCAGTACAAGTCATCCACAGATCAGGAGCTCCAGTTCTGTCCCTGCTGAATTTCAAAGATGGATTCATTGCTACCCAAGGTGAGTCCAGGAAACATTTGAGATAGATTTTTTTTTTTTTTTTGAGACTAGATCTTGCGATTTTTGCCCGTGGAACTACAGGCTCACATTGCCCAGACTCAAGAAATCCCCAGCCCCAGCTTCCCAGGTAGCTGGAATTACATGCACATGCCACCACACCTGGCAGATAGATGTTCTTTTTTTTTTTTTTTTTGAGACTAGATCTTGCTATGTTGCCCAGGGTTGTCCAAATCCCATGGACTCAAGTGATCCCCAGCATCAGCCTTCCAGGTAGCTGGGATTACAGGCACCCATCACCTCACCTGGCTGCTTTTTCTGGACCAGGTCTCGCTATGTTGCCTAGGATAGTCTCGAACCCAAGAACTCAAGCGATCCCAGGCCTCGTCTCCCAGCACTTGGACTATAGGTGCACGCCACCACACCAGGCTCAGATAGATGTTCTTATAGGTTAATGAGACATAATTTCAACTGCCTGGTCTATGGTTGGGCTGGGGGCATGGTCCTCCACAAATCTGGGATTCTTGGACTTATGCTAATTACATAGTGTTTATTACTGTGCATTGTAATTATCTGTGTCCCCCTTAAGTCTGAACTCCTTGAGAGTAATAACTGTGCCTTATTCTCCTGGTGCCCCTAGATCAGTGCCCACCATATAGTAAGCGATCAATAAACATGTCTAGAATAAATGAATTGGTCTTTACTGCAGAACACTGAAGATTCAGTAATCAGGCCAGTTAGTCTAGCCTAAAGGAGCTCGTAGTTGGTAAAGCAGCAGACATGTAGACCTGTGTAGAGAATGCTTTGATAAGTACCACAGCAGAAGACATGGGAACATGGAAAACAACTAACTCTAATGGTAGGCGTATTGCAAGGATCTCCATATGGACCAAGTGGGATATAAGCCAATGAAAATTTCATCAGCTGAAGATGTAAAGAAGAACATTGAAAGTCAAAGTTACAGTGTGTCCAAAGTCATAGATGAAAGGCAATGGGCAAAAAGAAGGGCTGTATAATTTGCTACATGTTTTTGTAGTAGGTACTGTTTTTGGTGCTTTACATATGTATTCTAGGTAAAGTGAGTGTGTTGGTATAACCAAGATATAATTATTTGGCATGGCATATGGGATGGGGCTGGGGAAATATTTGGATGAAGGTTATCTACTAAAGGGCACTGTGAATCTCATAGAAATGGTGTGGATAAGGAGATTGGACTGTATGGCCTAGAGGGACCACCTTTCCCAAGTATTTCTGGTCAAGATGCTTGATTATGAGAACACCTAACTGAAAATGACTTCAGTAATTAGAAAAATATACTACTTCACTAAATAAGAAGTCCAGGTTGATGGTGGTTCCCCATTAGATTAATTTAGTGATTTGAAAACAAAATCAACAAGGAAAAACTAAAGAAACTTGACAACTTAATCAGTGTGATATCCTGGATTGGCTCCAGTACATGAAAGACTGGTGAAATCTAAATAAAGTATAAATTAAAACTAAGGGAATTATGAGAATTTCTGGTTTTATCTTTATAATTTTTATATAACTAAAATTATTTTAAAATAGGTTCATTTTTTCTTTTAATAGACTTTTATTTTTTAAATTTAGAAATTTATTGATTGGCCGGGCATGGTGGCTCGTGCCTGTAAGCGTCAGCCTGTGAAGTGGCCGGGGCTAGGGATCGCAGTTCAAGTCCTGCCTTGGGCCCGTGTGAGACCTAGTTCCAAAAAAAAAATAGCTGGGCGTGGTGGCACGCGCCTGTAATCTCAGCTACCTGGGAAGCTGAGGCTGAGAATTGCTTGAGTCTGTGGTACCCTGGGCAACGAGAGCCTGCGGTTCCACGGGCAAAAATAGTGAGACCTAGTCTCAAAAAAAATTTTTAAAAATGTATTGATTATATATATTTTTCTTACCTTGTATACCTCATAGTTCCTGCACCACCATATTGTGTGAACCATCACCATGATCCCTTGTGCTCATCCCTTCCCTGTTTTACCACCATTACTCCCCACTTCTTACTGTGTGCTTTGATTCTGTTATCAGTCTGCTAATTTTAATTTTTTCTTGTCCTTCTGTTTGCTTTCTCTCTATAGTCCCTTATAATTGAGACTGCAAATACTACTTTTGTATTAAGTCTTAAGAAAATAAATCACCCAATTATGCAGTGTATGCATCATCCCAAGTTTAGTTGTCTGTGCTCTTAGAATAACTAATTTTATTTATTTATTAAGAGACTAAGTCTCACTATTTTTGCTTGTGGAACTACGGGATCATTTGAGTCCGTGGTACCAGGGCCAATGTAAGCCTCAGCTTCCCAGGTAGCTGGGATTACAGACACACACCACCACGCCCAGCTATTTTTTGGGGGACTAGGTCTCACTATGTTGCCCCGGGTAGGTTTTAAACCTACCCGTGATTCCCTAGTCCCAGCCGCAATTCCATAGGCTGTTGCTTACAGGCACACACCACTGTGCCTGGTCATAATAACTAATTTTAAAAATTAGATAGACTTTTTTTAAGAGACTAGGTCTCACTAAGGGGAATAGTCCCAAGCCCATGGACTCAAGTGATCCCTAGCTTCATCCTTCCAGGTAGCTGGGATTACAGGTATGTGCCCCCACGCCTGGCTATTTTTTAGAGACTAGGTCTCGCTATGTTGCCCGGGGTAGTCTTGAACCCGTGAACTCAAGCGATCCTTGGCCTCAACCTCCCAGCACTTGGATTACAGGCGCGTGTTACCGTGCCCGGCTATACTTTTATTTTCTTGTATAACTTTCCTTCTTCTAATGTATGTGTTCAAGGTTATAAGCTGAAAAATAATCTGGGAGCATAGATTTTCTTAAACACATAGGTAAATTTGCTCTTAAAAATGATCGCCTAAAATAAGTTTGCAAATAAGTATTTAACTCTGCAGTTGCTTGTGCTTTGCCCTTGGCAGGTATTCTTAGCCAAAAACAACCCTTATTGCCACTGAGCTTGTACTTGGTCTTCAAATTTTCTCCAAGTCAGCATTCATGATAACCACTCTAGGTGCTCTTGTTTAGCTCATGTAATGAGACCTACTTGCCATTCTGTATCTTAGGACAATCTTCTTGAATGATGTACAGAAATAAATCAGAACACTGGGTTAAAAAACAGACTCCTTTGTGTGCAGTTTTCTCTTGTTATCTAAGTTTTCTTTCTGCCTTTCAGGTGATGGAAGCTGTTTCATTGTCCAGCAAGACTTAGACTATGTCATTGAGCTCACCGGGGCTGACTGTGACTCTGTTTACAAGGTATAGGCCCAAGCAGAGACCAGGCCTCAGTGATTCTCACCTGGGATCTAGGGCATCCATGGAATTGAATTCAGCTACTTGGTGGTCACTTGAGGTGATTAAATACTTGAGGGCACCATCAAAGAAGTTAGATTTTGAGTCACAAAATTACTTACCTTTTTTTTTTTTTTTTTTTTTTTTTGAGACTAGGTCTCGCTATTTTTGCCTGTGGAACCACAGACTCTCGTTGCCCGGGGTACCACAGACTCAAGCAATCCCCAGCCTCAGCTTCCCAGGTAGCTGGGATTACAGGCATGTGCCACCACGCCCAGCTATTTTTTTGGAACTAGGTCTCGCTGCGGACCCCAGGCGGGACTTGAACCGTGATTCCTCGCCCCGGCCGCTTCATAGGCTGAAGCTTACAAGCACAAGCCACTATGCCCGGCAAAATTACTTACTTAAGTGGCTCTAGAGACTTGAAAAATCACTTCACCTCTGCAGTCTGTCGATTCATCAGCAAAATGGGGATAATAGTGAGATTGCATATGAAAGATCTTTGTAAATTTAAAATGTTCTATAAATAATTATAAATTTACAAAGCCGGACATGGTGGCATGTGCTTGTAAGCAGCAGCTTATGGAGTTGTGGCTGGGACTGGGGATTGCAGTTCAAGTCCCGCCCGGGGTAACATAGCGAGACCTAGTCCCCAAAAAAATTGCTGGGCATGGTGGTGTGTGCCTGTAATCCCAGCTACCTGGGAAGCTGAGGCTGGGGATTGCTTGAGTCCATGGTTTCATGGGCAAAAATAGCGAGACCTAATCTCAAAAAAAAAAAAAAAAAAAGATAAATTTACTAAGATCTTTCATAAATAATTAGCTATCATCATTATTGTTATTATGTAAAGTTCTGAAACTTATTTTCTCATTTAATTAGAGTGGAAAGACAAACATGAAATAGGAAATAACATTTATTGACTAGTGCTGCGTAGTTTTCATATATAATCTCATTTAATGTTACTATTCCTTGTGGTGTAAGTATTATTATTATTTTTAAAGTATTACAATTAATGCATTCTTATAAATATTCAAATAATGTTTTATAGACTTAAAAGTCTCCTGTAAGATATTGTTAGTTTCATCCCTCTTTCAAGGAATAAATATTAACAACTTAGCATATATCTGTTAAGACTCTTTTTGGAAAGTTTGTATTTATATCTATGCTTATGCATTTATGTAAACAATATAGTTTGTGCTTTACTTTGTACATAATTGGAACAATTATATGTTGCTATATGACTTTTTTATTTAACATTTCAGAACTCTTCCCAGACAAAGGCACATAATCCACTTCAGTTTTCAAAATTCCTGTATTGTGTACTGCATTGTAAATTAACATATTATTCCATTTTATAAATGAGTAAACTGGATCCTGGTTGATTGAGAAAGTTGCTATAGGTCATACACTACATGCTAGTAAACCTGAGATTAACCAGAATTCATGGCACTTCTGCTAAAAATTAGGGGTTTTTTTTCTTTTCTTTTTTCTTTTATAATATTATTTATTTTGTTCTTTAGATCACAACCTTTGTAAATGGTTTTTGGGATACCTCCTCCCCCCTCCTCCCTCTGGTGCCCCTTCCCTTCTCTCAAACCCCTCTCTTCGTTGTTTATTAGTTGTGCTAAGTCCATTAGTCTCTTTCCTGTGGCAGTGTCCTTTCACTGGGTGAGGGACTGTGTTGTTGGAACCAGGTGAACCTTGCTGGTAGGTTTTCAGTCTTAAGTTTGCGTTGGGTGCCCAGTCTGTATTCATTTGTGATCTGTCCATGTTTTCTTGCTGCAGGCCGTCTTCTCCAATCCTATCTCAGCTGCTTTGCTGATTTACCTTATGATTTTGGTATCAGATTTAGGGGGGGGGGTCTTGCCCCCATCCAGTGTTGGTGAAGAAGTTTCTCCATGAATACAGGCGTCTGTGAATGGCCTTTGTAGATCATCTCCTCTGCCTCAGTTTGCAGTTTTGATGTGGGGCCAATTACCCCATCTTTGGTCTTCCTCTCCTCTCCCATAGTGTGGGGAGAGGGTGTTGCTCTCCTAGAAAGCATCTCCAAAATTAGGTTGGGGGATCTTTCTGGCCTGGTGAGCTCATAGATGTGCATTGTGACATAATGTCTCTACAATTGTTTCTCTTATCTTGCATACGCTGGTTCTCTCGGTTGTCCATCTGCTGTGTCCAGCTCAGGCTTGTGGACTGGATTTTTGCATGATCCCTCACCCATTCTATGATGGGGTTTGTGTTGTGCGTGTTCTTGCTCCTCTTGAAGTTTAGCTGGAGTGAGAGCGAAATGAAAAGGGCTTCCCCTCCTAACCCCCCTGCCAGCCTGCCCATGTGCCGGTACCTCCCTGTGTGGGGCCCAGATGGCTGAACCACGCCCTTCCATGCAGCCCTTCCTGCGCCCTTCCCTGTGCAGCAGCCACCCACTGGTGGGTGGGGCCACCAAAACTCCCACCCTGTCCCCCCCACCAGGGCTCACCCGACTTAGGGAGCTTACCCAGGATCCTTCACCCCCTATGCTCCCCACTGGCAAGGGAACTTGAATGGCTAGGGACCCGGCCTCACAGGCAGCCCTCAGGTGGCAGCCTGCTGGTGGACCAAAATTAGTAGTTCTTAACCTCTCTGAGTCTCAGTTTCTCAGTCTTCTTTGAGTTGATTAAATCTTCCTCAGAAGAAAAGGCATGTATTCAAGAAATTCTTTGCATGCAGTTTACTTAATTATCCAAATCCAAGGCCATCTATCACCATCTCCCCAGGCACATAACCTCTGCATCATACTATGCTTAACACTAATGAGTTTACTCTCCACTTTGACCAATTAATTTTTCTATTTTGGAATAGGTACCTCTGACTTTAGTCAGCCATTTAAGAAATGCATATCATGAATGTAATTCTTCTCTTGTCTTTGAAGTCAGTAAAACTTCTCAGATTCCATTGGTGCTAATGGAGGTCAGTGACAAGGCTGTCTTTTTTTAAATGTAGGAATGCCAGACTTCCTTTGAGCTGTGAACTCTTGTGTTCCAGGTAGCCACATGGGAGAAGCAAATCTACACGTGCTGTCGAGATGGTCTTGTACGACGCTATCAGCTCTCAGACCTCTGACCCTCTGGGAAGAAGCATCCCCAGATAATAAATATATTGATCCTGATGAACAATCAGTGGAAACATTATCGCACCTTCCCAAGGACCATGGAGTTTTATTGTCTTGGGCACATTTTGGAAGTCTCTGAAAGTCAACTACATATGGAACTGTCATTCTGTGACAGGACCTTTGGACTGAGAAGAGCACACATGCTCACTGCACTTGCCTTAACTTGTTTAAAATCATTCCCGCAACATATGGCAAAGGATGCTTTTACTTTGGTCTCATACCAATTGTCTTAAATGTTTACAGGAATCAGAGGACTGAAGCTTGTTCTCTGAAGCAAATAAAGAAATATGTTTGGAGGAGTCTAAGTACAAAAGAATTTATTAAATAGTCTTACTTTAGCAAAAAGCCCATTAAGTTAATGGAACTCTTTCCTTGGGCACTTTCTGTTAGACTGGTCATAGAGGAAACTTGGCACTAGCCCATAAAGAACAATCCAGGGAATATCCTTATGTAGGTAGATTATCTAGCTGTCCTGATTTTCCATAGACTGAGGAATTTTCTCCTCCATGGAACTTTCAGTGCTAAGACTAGAGCAACCTAAAGCAAATCAACATGGTTTGTCAGGCCATATATTTGCTGGGGATGAAACGGACTCACAATCATTGCAAAGGCAGTGGCTGGCAAAGTGTGCTCCCTGGAACAAACACATCAGTATCACCTGGGAACTTGTTAGAAATTCCTGGGACCCACCCCAAACTTGAATCAGGAATTTTGTGGGTGGGATCAGCAGTCTGTATTTCAACAAACTCTGTAGGTGATTCTGAAGCACACTAAAGTGGGAGACCTAGAGGAAGTGTGGCCAAGGTGCGGCTCCGGGGCTGGCAAGGCTGGAGAAGGTGGTGGCAGGCTTCAAATAGCAAAGGGGCTCAAATGTCACATGAGGAGCTTGAACTTAGTTGGCAGTGAGTAGCTGTAGAAGGGATTTAAGCAAGGGAGTGACATGGTCACCTTTTTCCTAAATGTAACAATGGGATCATAATACATGGACTCGTCAGTTTCCGTAGTGTAGTGGTTATCACGTTCGCCTAACATAATACATGGACTCCATGGTTTATTTTCACCTAATATCTCAGTTTTTTTCATCTGTACCTTTAAACCTTCTAACAATTTTCAGAATATGAATACCACATTTATATTCATCTTAGGGAGTATGAGAGAAAAGGTTTCTTGGAGGAAGTAACACTTGAACTGGGCCACGTAGACTAAGATTTGGATTTATTTTAAGGGAAGAAGGGGATCCCTAACTAGAGTAATAATATGGTACATAGAATTTTTTAAAGTATATTCTTGTGTAATTGTTACAACTACACTGTTACATAGAGGTAGGGTCACTCAAGTGATTTGCCAAAGTCATAGAGAGCAGGAATTCAAACATAGTTTTTTTGCTTTGTTTTGTTTTGTTTTGTTTTTGAGACTAGACTATGTTGCCTGGGGTAGTCCCGAACCCACAGACTCAAGTAATCCCTAGCCTCAGCCTCCCAAGGCTTACAGACATGCACTACCATGCCTGTCTAGTTTATCTTTAAATCTCTTTTATTTTTTTTAAACCATATCCATTGTTTGTGCCTAAACCAAATTGTGAAAGTAAAATTTTGTCTATAATTTAAGTATCTACTTCAGTCCACATATTTTTAATCCTCATAACTTAATAAGTAAATGGTCTGGACAACCAAACGAAAGTACACAACTTGGGGAGGGGACCAGCTGGAGTGGCCAGAGAGGGGAGATGGTGGGGGACCCCCAGAGATCACAATGATGTGAAAAAAAATATATATATATACATATATATAAATTATTTAAATTTTTTTAAAAAGTAAATGGTCTTATTCCTGTTTTACAGATAAGGAAATAAATTCAGTACCTGAGCCATGATTTGGCCTTGCCTGGTCTGTCTTCAAGGCCTGTATTCCTTCCTTTATACCGTGTGGTCATAGACCTCTGGGGGTCAAGCAATTTCATTTAAGGAGTGATTTGTGGTAGGGTCAGTAGGCAAGAAGTGAGTTACTCCAAAGCACAGAAAAAATGACTTGTAAGAGGCTCCAAGGGGAGCGCTTCTAAGAAGCCAGGTGAAGAAGAGAGGATGTTTCATAGAGCACGTAAGTATCTGGTCCTCATTCCAGGACTCAGTCTTCACTGCCCTCACACTCACATTGCAGATATATAAAATAAAATACCACAATTCATTAAGAAGCTTACTGGGTATTTACTCATTAGGTCTCTAGAGTTGATACCTTGGTTGGAGTGAATTCACCCTTGACAGCCATTATGAAATCTAGATCCCAAAGGAAAGCATAGGCTGGTCATCAGAGGTTCCACAACCCTGTCTATTGTGAATGGAACAATTCCCAGTTTGCACAGACAAAACTTCTTTGCCTTTGGATTAAAGACTATGTTCTGGGTGAGGAAAGAACAAATCTCCATCACAGCAGTTTCAGGCCCCAGGCAGCTCTGTGCTAGACCTTGTTTTAGGCTTTCAGATGCCCCCTTGTGACTTTTGTGAGATGTGCCTCTATTTTTCAGAACTGAGAGCCATATGTTTTTGTTCTGAAGCTTTTAATTAAAACTAATTGCTATTAACCTTAAAAATTCTCTGGCTTCTGAGTGTATTACCTTTATCAGGGTCACACATTCAGTACCAATTCTATTCTCCCAGTACAGAGCTGAAGAAGGGGTTTACTTAGAAAGGACTACAACTCCCAGAGTGCTCCTGTGCTGTTGTCAGGGGCAACCAAGGAATGCAGACTAACAGCCCTGTTGGAGTCAGGACTTTACCTCTGACTGCATCCATCCAGCCATGGGCCAGGATTATTATGCTGTACTCCAGATCACTCGCAATGCAGAGGATGCCCAGATTAAGAAGGCGTAAGTTGAGCAAGATAGGCTTTTGGGGTGTGCTGGGCAGGCGAGGTAAACCTTGTACTTTTGCTTCTTGCACACCTATATACTGACGGCTAAGTCAGGATTCCTTACTCCATATCCCTCCATATCCTATCTCATCTCCTGGATACTCTGCTTTTTCTAACAATGAAATGAGGATAATGGAGACATTTAAACTTTATCCTGAATTATGGAGAACAAAAGATTGGGAGCAGCAGAGTGATCAGGTCAGAGGGGTGTGTTACAAAATTTCATGTGGGTTTTTGACATTAAATATACTGCATCTGAATACTTCCATCAAGTGTTGGGGGATTTTGTGGTCCATCCCTAAAAATATGTTTTTTGGACAAATGTTTATTAGGTCTACTTACATGGTTTAGGTGCAGTGATAGCAGCTGGGGATATAATTACAAATCAGGTAGGCTGCTTAATGTTGGAAATACAGATGTTGAATAAGTTTCAACAAGTATGGTAAGTCTTATAAAAGAGGTATACGGGGTGTTGTGGAAGGGATGATAAGAAGGGAGGAACTCCTTCAAAGGTAGTCATAACGATCAAGGCAAAGCAGAGGGTTGAAGTATGGCAGTAGGCTGGCAAGAGGAGAGGATAGATTTGACAATTAATTGGATCACTGCAGAATAAAGAAAAAGGGAAGAAACTAGGATAATTCTGTCAATAAATAACTAGAGTTGGCCCTAAAACAATGCAGGGGGTTGGGGTGCCAAACCCCACATGGTTGAAGGTTCACATATAACTTTTGACACACCCCCAGACTTTACTAGTCTCCTGGCTGTTGACTAAAAGCCTTACTGATGACAGAAGCAGTTATTAATATATTTTGTGTGTTGGTACATACTGTATTCTTACCAAAAAGTAATATAGAGTAATGAAATGTTAGAAAGATAATAAGGAAAATACATTTATAGTACTATACTATATTCATTGATACTATGAGTTTACATTTTGTTTATAAGAAAATTTGCCTGTATGTAGATCCATGCATTTCAAGCTGTCATTCAAGCAAGGGTCTACACTTACTGTACTCAATATTGAGTATATAGAGTCAGTTCTGAAAACGTCCCATCATTTCATTTAATCTTCAACTCTATGATACAGATCCCATTATTATCCCAAAGCCATGTGCCGATAAGTGGCAGAAGCAGTATTCAAACTCTGTGCCTACCATAGTAGCCCACCATGCATCAGGTCCAGAGGAACTGAGAGGGTAAGCGGAGAGGATCTGTAGTATGGTTGGAAAAAGAAGATGCAAACTCACTTAACAGAGAACAATTCAGGACCTTGTATGACGTCACTTACTCTTTAGGGCATCCCATTGACTAACAGGACCCAAGCAGAGAGTCCAGTGGAATGCAGAAATAAATATTTCTTTGCAGTTTGAGTACTGGAAGGACCCAGGCCTGAATCCAGGTCTTTCACCCGCTAGCTGTGTGACAGGGGGAAATTACTTAACCTCTTTGAGACTCAGCTCCTCCTTCTTATGCCTGCCTCTGCAAAATGAGGGTTAGGTTTTACTGATCTCATAATTGATTGTGAACTTTGTCATTGAGAAGAATTGGTGTAGAAGTCTAAGGAAGGTCGTGACAATTGCCTTCAAGTCTCTGAAGTAGAGCAGATTCTGTCTGTAAGACCCCCAAGAGCAGAGCAGGGACTTCATGGAGGGGGGAAAAGTCGAAAGACAGTAGACTCAGCTCAGTAACAGGATGCATTGCCTAAAAATCAGAATGGTCTGACAGTGAGAAGGGCTGCCCTGTGGGACGGTGAACTCATAATCTTTTATTCATCACTGCTCCAAGCTGAACACTGCGGATAGAGGACCCGACATGCCGATTCAAAGGACTCACAGGCTAGTGGGGGAGAGAAAGACCAGTCAGCAGTCAGTGAGAGCACAGCTTGCCAAGTACTGGGATCAGAGGTACGGGGTGTGGAAGGGGGATATCTAACTAGAGTGGAGGCTACAATCAGAGGCAGTGTCCTGCAAGAGTTGGCGCCTGAGCTGAAAGTTTGAAGGATGAATAAACACTTGCCAGGAGGAGATGGGAGGGACTGGAGAAGAGGTGAGTATGACAGGTAAAAGGGCAGAAGGTTAAAGTCATGAAGGATGGAAGAGGTTGTGGGGGCAGAGAGGGAAAAGGTACAAGAAGAAACAGGACTTGAACCCTAGAATGAGGCATTGAATTTCATGCTGAAAATAATGAGAGGTCAGTGAAAGATTTGGGCAGGAGAGTTCTGGTCAGGGACCATTTTAGAAGCATCAAATAAGCAAAGAGCGGTGTACCAGTTGGAGTACACGGAGTGAACTGGGGAAGAAGAAACAGGAAGCAGGAAGCCAGGGTTCTTCAATAGTCAGAGAATGAAAAACATAGGAACAGAACAATATTTAGAACCAAAAATTGACTTGCCTTGGTGGCTGACAGGCAGGGGTGGAGGGGGAACTAAAGGAGAATTTGGAGTTGAAAGGGCTGCTCAGCTTTTTGATGCACTCTCTGGACAGAAAAGGGAGATAGATGCTGGGACATGAAAATGGGTTTCTGTTTCGGCTCACTGATTTTGTGGGAATGGGGGGCCTTGGAGAGGAGAGAGTCAAGGAAGTAGCCTGTCTGACACAGAGATGTGCAGTCTTCAGAAAGGGGGTGGTGGGCAGGAGCCTGCCACAGCACAGTGGGGGGGAGAAGAGAGGCAGTAGACCCCCCCCCCCAGTGTGAAGAGCAGGAGCCTGTGGGGTCACACTTGTATGGAGTGATTTAGGACCCACACCACCTTCCCTACTCTGCTTTCAGACTGTGGTAGCCTGACCCATGAGAATAGAGGTGAATCTATACAGTCTTAGAGATCAATGCTAAATCAGTAAGTTGTTGTTTGAAAAAGCTAACACTGCAGAAGAATAGCACTTTTGACTTTCAGATGTGATATCAGAAGCCTGCGATTTGCTAATGAATGACTGGCCTTTGTTTTCCACAAACCTATGAGTTCCTCGAGTCACCATGTCCAGATCTCTGTGTCCACAGTGCAGGCGCTGAGCAGCAGTGGGAAATGAATGATGTGAGCTCCCGGTCTCCCAGGGCAGAAGGAATGTAAGAATGAACTGCATCCATAGACTTCCTGGCCTTGGACCCCCCAGTGCATCTGACTTAAAGGAAGCACAGGCAAAGGGTTGGGAGGGGCCGGGCACGGTGGCTCGTGCCTGTAAGCTTCAGCCTATGAAGCGACCGGGGCTAGGGATCGCGGTTCGAGTCCCGCCTGGGGCCCGTAGCGGGCAGATGCCAATATGTAGTGGGAATGGGCAGAAGTGGGAGGCAGTATAAGGCCTTCACACGGAGGGCTGTTCTGCTTCAGGCCCTCTAATCCTATCGGAGAAGGAAGTATTTAATCCTTTGGAGAAGTTCAAAGGGTGTTGGTTTAGACACAGAGATGAAAGTAGCTCTGCAAGAAATGTACTGGAAAACATCGTGGGGGGGTGAGGGTGAAGGTGGGAACAGAAGTGGGGGAGGGAGAGTAGGCAGTGTGGGGAAGCCTTCTGACCACAGGACAGTCTGAGCCCTGTAAAAGATTGAGAAGCCAGGCACGGTGGCTCGTGCCTGTAAGCTTCAGCCTATGAAGCGGCCAGGGCTAGGGATCACGGTTCGAGTCCCGCCTGGGACCCGTAGCGAGACCTAGCTCCAAAAAATAGCTGGGTGTGGTGGTGCACGCCTGTAATCCCAGCTACCTGGGAAGCTGAGGTTGGGGATTGCTTGAGTCTGTGGTACCCCAGAGCCTGCAGTTCCATGGGCAAAAATAGCGAGACGTAGTCTCAAAAAAAAAAAAGGAGATTGGGAAAGAAGCTGGGAGGGCTGCAGGGTCTCCCAAGAAAAGCTCTGCCAGGCTGATGGGGAATCCTCAGCAGAGGTTGCTTGTGAAGGAGTCCTGCAGGTGTCCTGAAGACATTCAAGGCTCCACCAGGCTGAGGTGGTAACTGGAGCAGCTCTGGGAAGTGTGGCCACAGCACAAGTGCCTGGGGGTAGCTACTGAGGCCACCAGTCATCCAAGCTCCCTCCACTGGGTTTTCCTCAAGACTCACCTTGAGTCATGCATCTCCCCTAATTCATGTATCTCTCCATCCAGTAGCACCGAGATTGATTGATTGATTGATTGATTGGCTCCCCCCCCCCAAAACACAGCCGAAATTTGTAACTGGGAACATCAGAGCTGAGCGGTCACCAGAGCTGTCTCTCAGGAGCATTTGAGCTGCTACGGTTGGTAATCACCCTCCTTCCCACAGGTATCGGAAGCTGGCCCTCAAAAACCATTCACTGAGGTCCATTGAGCCATCCTCAGCAGAGACATTCAGGCAGATAGCAGAAGCCTACGATGTGCTGAGTGACCGTGAGTGGCCGGGGTTGTGTGTACCCTAGAACATCTCTGTCCTCTTGTCTCCATTAAGATCGTTCCTTATATCTCTAGAATGTAGGAGTGTTGTTCAAGGGGGACTCCTTGGCGTTTAAGGAGCCCTCTTACCTGACCAGAATCTCAACAAACTGAGGAAGAAAATAAAACCAAGAATTGCCTTTTTCAGCAGACACTAGCTGAGGCATCCCAGGAGAGTTCCAGGACTGGGCCCATGTGCTCACCCGTTCCCTGCCAGATGGAGACAGCAAGATGTTTAGTCAAGGCTCAAAGGCCCAGGGTGGTGCAGGGATGCTTGGTTTGTTCTTCCCAGCTTTGCTGAGTTGGCGTCTCCCAGGACAGTATAAATATAAAGGGGCTAGTACCGAAAGCTCTCTGGAAATCAGTGATTCTTTGCCCCAGTTCATGTGGTGCCCACATGGGTTTTGTGGGCTTGTCCTGGAGCCTGTGCAGAAGAATGGCTGGAAGATCACTGAGGTTCCTCCACCTCCAAATTTTCAGGAAGTTAGAGTTCTTAAATTCTAGGATTTCAAAGCTCTAGAGTTTGGGACACTTTTAAGATTCCAAAATTCTATTTACTCTTATGTAAATATAGCTATGATGACTGAATTAAGTTAAATAATACATAGCCAAGTAGATAAACTTGCATTTAGTCTTTCAGTTCCTCTTCCAAGTCTCCTGTCCCCACCAAGTCCCAATCTTTGTCATCTCCTCCCTGGACGAGGGGACTAGACCTAGGTCCACCCAGAATGAAAGTAAGCCCCTGACTTCTAGGATCTCCCTCCAAAGGCTGTCAGACAGCAGGCACATTAGAAATAAGGCTGTGTGTTCCTCTTTCTCCCCCATATCTTCCTGCTTCCTTGTTCTCCATCTGTCTTAACCTTGAGGCTGAGTTTCTCCTCAAGGTCACACATGTCCACAGCTGTGAAGAGAGGCATCTATGACAAGTTCGGAGAGGAGGGCCTGAAGGGTGGGATTCCTCTGGAGTTTGGATCCCAGACCCCCTGGACCACTGGGTACGTCTTCCACGGCAACCCTGACAAGGTTTTCCATGAATTCTTTGGCGGAGACAACCCTTTCAGTGGTAAGAGGTTCTACCAACCCCCTTGCCTGACTGGGAAAGGACAGAGTTATCAGTGATTTTTTTTTAACTTTAAAATATATGCATATACACACATGTATCTTACATATATACATATGTATCTGTAGTACATGATAAAAAAGAAATAACCTATTGAAAAAGAAATAAATTCTAATTTTTCATTTTCTTCCCCCAAAGAAACTATTAACAGTTTATGTATCCTTCCAGAAATTTTTTTGGCATGTATGAGCATGTATTTATTTTTATATAAGTCTTTTATTTTGTTAAGGAAAAGGATCCTGTTGTACACACTGATTTTTTTTTTCACTTCTTACATCTTGAAGAATGTCTTATATCTAGGTCTCCTGTATTCATTTAGTGACTGTATAAGATTTAATTGTACAGGTGTTGATCAATTGCAGAAACGAACAGCAGAGTGGTTTAATACAAGGGTGTCACATAGGCAACTAGACGCTTAAAACAAATCATTGGAAGATCCAGATGAGAGGTCGTTCAGCTGGCTCTCAGCAATTTCTCTGAGTAGACCCTAACCTCCCCCCCTTACAAGGAGCACCTTGCCCCCTTCAGCATAACGTGAGGTTCCATTCTAACCTGGGAAGTTCACTCCACAACTCTAAGCACAGGATGCAGGGCACAGAAAATCTTAATCATGGCAGTGACTCCTGCCCCTACAGTTTACAAGGGGCTTCACATCTAGCAATAAACCTAAAGCCTAGTGGTTCAGCACACAGGCTCTCTAGTCAAATGGCCCAGGATTGAGATCCCAACTATACTACTTACTAGCTGTGGGATCGTGAGCATTTTGTATGGCCTCTCTGGGACAATGAGATAATAATGTGAAGAGCTGTAAAACAGCACCCATTCCATAGCAGACTCTTGGCTTGTTTTAGTTCTCCATCATAATCATCATCTTGTTATCTGATCTTGATGGTGGAGGACAGGTTAGGCATAGCACATCATCCCACAGATGGAGGAACTGAAGCCCAAGCAACTGCCCAGTACATCAAAGGACAGGGCACTGGAAAGAAGGGGCAGGGCAACAAGAGGAGCCATGGGTATAGAGTTGGGTAAAGGAGTCTGGGAATACACTAGTGACATCTTAGACTCGCTAGGGTTCACACTTGCCTCTCCATCCCAACTGCTGAGTTAATAGAAACTTGAGTCTCTAGTGGTCTTGGGACGCTCTGGACAGTGAGGGAAGAGGAATTTGGGAAAGGGTAGGGAGGGATGACATGCTATGATTCTCCCCCTAAAAACTAAAGGACAAACCATTTTTTGGTACTACCGGGTGCTGCCAGCAGAGGGCAATCCCATCACCCTTCAGAGGTAGTCAGTATTGAGGGATACTTTTCCAAGGTGGGGTGTATGTTCGGGTGTGTGTGGTGTTAGGGAAGTGGGAGATGAAGCAGTGGAGAGTAGCAGAGAGAGATAACCATTGGGTTGAACATCTTGTTGCCATGACGTGCCCTCTGAGTCTGCAAAGTGGAAACAGGATGCTAGGGTCTGAAGAGGTAGGCAGGTGTGGTCTCTGGACACGGCTTTTCTTACTCCTCTCTCCCCACTTCCTACAGAATTTTTTGATGAAGAAGGAAATGAGGTAGATGTGAACTTCGGGGGGCTCCGGGGCCGAGGGGTAAAGAAACAGGACCCCTCCATTGAACGAGACCTCTACCTATCCTTGGAGGACTTATTCTTTGGCTGTACCAAGAAAATTAAGATCTCCCGAAGAGTGAGTTACTCACCTTGCTCTTACAGAGAACCACCATCCATCCATCCCCTCTAGCCCTACCAGTCACTTCCTCCCTGACCCTACTAGAGGCCCCAATTTTGGTCTCTGATAGAATCATGGACTCTTAAGACTCACTGTAGAATTCTCAAATCTTAATTGGGAAGGGACAGTGGAAGGTATTGGTCTAGTTCTTTCCTAGTGCAGAAACCCCCTCTGCCACACTCCTAATTATGATGACTTTTCCCTTTTCACTTCTGCCACATCACTGTGGGAAGTCTCCTGTGGATTCTGTCTTCTGGGCACTAAGAGATACCCCCACGGGTTCCTCAGGATGTGTGTCTCCTGAGCAAGAGTGAATACTACGAGCATGGAGGGCAGGCTGGGAGACAGTCCCCGAGAAGAATGGTTGAGGAAGAGCCCATGGCATAGCCTGTGTTGGATACAAGAGCAAGACTCCCTCATATCTATGCCCGGCAGAAGAGATGCGAATGTGTGGCCATGCTTCTCATCGATGGCACCCATTGGGGCTTGGGATTGGGGAATAGATGGATGGCATTAAGGGAGTATGTGGGTAGGTCTCAGCTATATTGACCTTCTTAGTTTTTTGTGGATTAAGAAAGACCTGCTAGAGGTTCAGGGCCAAGTCCCCTGGGCTGGGAGAGAGGAACTGAGTACATGTTCTGTGCATGGGCATGTGTCTGTTAGTAGCCAAGCTGTGATTTCCAGAACATTTCCAGACTTATGGACTTGATCAACTCATGTTGACTGCTTGGCATCTCAGGCCCAGCACCGCACCGTGCCTACACCGTGAAATCCTAAGTTCTTGGTTCCAAGGGCATGGGAGTGGGAATGGCTGAGGGCAGGTTCTCCCCAATCCTGGGACCCTGAGTACATCTTTCACATGTGGGCTGGGCAGCAGGAAATCCTGAGCAAATGCCCTGTCACCATCTCACTGCAGGTTCTGAATGAGGATGGGTACTCCTCTACCATCAAGGACAAGATCCTCACGATTGATGTGAAGCCTGGGTGGAGGCAGGGTACACGTATCACCTTTGAGAAGGAAGGGGACCAGGTGAGAGGGAGGGATGCTGACAAGGATCAGTTCCCCAGTTCATTGTTGGGAAGACTGAGAAGAAGGTGGTGCTTCTTACTGCACCTCCCTGCCAGGGCCCTGGTCTGAGCAGGAGACCAGTCTACAGAGCGAGGCAGATGCTCCTTACTGTTCCTTCCAAGAGACAGAGCCTCACAATGCCTTTGTGTATGGACACTCCAGGGTCATTCCCCATTTTGCAGAGTGGGAAACAGACTGAGGGAGGGAAAGGACTCACTGGGGCGAGAGTTCTGAGAGGAGAACACAGTCCTAGCTTCAGTGTGCTTTCCAGTTTTCTTCAGCCCTCTGAATAAAAACCAACAGTAGGAGCGGCTCAGAAACCACTTATTCAAAATAATTTTAAATTATATAAAAACTTGTTTTTGTTTTTGTTTTTTTTTGAGACTAGGTCTCGCTATTTTTGCCTGTGGAACCGCAGGCTCTCGTTGCCCGGGGTACCACAGACTCAAGCAATCCCCAGCCTCAGCTTCCCAGGTAGCTGGGATTACCACCACGCCCAGCTATATTTTTTGGAACTAGGTCTCACTATGTGCCTCCGGCGGGACTCGAACCGTGATCCCTGGCCCCCACTACGGCTTCCTAGGCTGCCACTTACAGACATGCGCCACCATGCCCGACCTAAAAACATATTTTTAATAAAATACAATTTTTTAATGAAAATATTTAAATAAAATATAAACATTTATTTATTTATTTTTGAGACTAAGTCTCGCTATTTTTGCCCATGGACCTACAGGGTCATGTTACCTATGGTACCACGGACTCAAGCAGTCCCCAGCCTCAGTTTCCAAGGTAGCTGTGATTACAGGCGTGTGCCACCACACCCAGCTATTTTTTGGGACTATGTCTCACTGTGTTGCCCCAAGCGGGACTTGAACTGCGATCCCTAGCCCCAGCCGCTTCATAGGCTGAAGCTTACAGGCACGAGCCACTGTGCCCGCTTTAAATAAAATATAAACATTTAATAAAAGATATAATAAATACTATCTTTGCCATGCTGAGGCCTTAAGTTCTAGGAAGAGGCAGAGTGAGGATATATTCTGTCAAGAGATTAATCCCTTTGACTATATTTCTTGCCTTCTTTCTCACCTGTAAAACATTTACTTCCAAAATTCCCTTCAAGGCCTAGCTCCAGTGCCCTGCACGGGCAGCCTGTCCAGCCTCCTCACCCTGGTCAGTGCCTCTCTGAGCTTCCAACTCTGGGTCCTTTTATCACAGCTGTAAGCCAGCTGAGGAGCCACTGTGTGTGTGTGTGCCCCGCTGACCTGGCTCTTCTCAAAGTTAGGGGCCACTCTGGTTCCTCTGTCTCAGTGCCCAGTGGAGACCTCAGAAGTTCATGACAGAACTTAATTTAGTGTGGCAAAGAGGAGACTAGAGTGGTTGTCTGACACTCAGCTCAGAGTCCCACCCAGCGGTGGGGGAGGCCCTTACCTGGACAGCTGAGTATCTACTGGGCATGCTCAGTAGAGAAGTAAATTGATGGGGGGAGGGGTGTATAGACACTGGGGGTAGAAGGTTTCTCCTAGCAGGAGCTGTGGGGAAAGACCCTTCTAGGAGACCTGGATTAATCTCAGATAAGCAGAGACAGGAACTCGGCCAAAGTCACACAGCCAATTAGTCCTTGTCTCCCCTTGGCCTCCCCTGCCCAGGGTCCTAACATCATCCCAGCTGACATCATCTTCATCGTAAAGGAGAAGCTACACCCTCGCTTCCGCAGGGAGAACGACAACCTCTTTTTTGTGAACCCCATCCCTTTGGGGAAGGTGAGTGAGCACAGAAGGATGGATCAGAGTGACTGTCCCCATCCCAGTCCCATGGGTGGCCTTGAGGTAAGCAGACAGTGCTCTCTGCTCAACATACTGGGAGTGGGGTGTGAAGAGGGAGGGGTGCAAGCCTTAGAACACACAGACTCTGGCTGTCCTCACTCCCGAGTGTGTGACCTCTTCATGCCCTCATAAGCACCAGCCTAGACTTTGCCCTCCTCCCTGCCAACCTGCCATCAGTCAGAGGCCTCAGTTCCACCTCCAAATCTGCCTCCACCTGTCCATTCTGCTCATCCCCACCTTCCAGACTGCAGCAGCCTCTTCCCGTGTCCTCCCGTCTCTGTTCTTACCTCCAGGAATCACAGGAGTCTTCCCACACGCTTTCTGACCTTGCCACACTGCTGGGTGACCTTGCCACCCAGCCTTCCAGGCCCTGCTGAGCTTATCCACTACCATCAACAGGGAGAGCTGTCCCTACCAGGTAGATTTCCACACCACCCTTCTCTTGTTGGTGCTGGCCCTCAGCCTAGAATACCATCTACCTCCTTGTTTGGCTGGCTAAAGCTCCTCCTCATCAGCTGCCACCACCACTGTGCAGCCCTCCTGTCTCACCCCAGAGTCCTCTCACCCTAGGGCCTCTCCTGGGCTCCCACTGCATTCCTTTACACCTCTCTATCATGACATGTATGCACATCAGCCTTAACCAGACTGAGTTCTTTGAGGATAGATAATCGCCTGATTCAGCCACCTCTTAGTCCCTGAATATACTCTTGTCTCCTTGAGGCCCAGCTCAGGGCACTAAAGTGGTTCATAAACGGAATGGCCTTGGGGAACTTCTCCACTCCCACCTTTGGCCCTCATGTCTCCTAGGCTCTGACTGGCTGCACTGTGGAGGTGAAGACCCTAGATGACCGTCTGCTCAACATTCCCATCAATGACATTGTTCAGTGAGTCCACCTCTGGGGCCCTGGCAGGCAGGAGCGGGGCTGGCCTGGGCTGAAGTCTGCCTGGTTGGCCTGGTACAGTGGTGCTGGTTGTACTCAGCTCAAGGAAGGTGGGTGGGTGGGAAGAGGACAGAAACCCAGTCCCTACCCCAACCAAGCTGTAGGCTGCATTCACCTAGCAAACAATACCCTTTTCTAATTTCTACGAAGCCACTGTAGGGGCTAGAGACCCCAGTGTTGGGCGATCCCTGTTGGCCTTCAGGCTTCAAAACCCCTCATCAGAGCTCTGAGTTGTTGCCTAAGTCTTTTTCCAAGAAAGGCCTTCTGCTTGGAAGCTCTGCTCAGATTCTAGCATTTTCCACTCCCAAGGTGAGGATCTGCTTATCTTCCTTCCTTGTTCTAGTTCCCATATCTAACATGAGATTCCTGGAATCCTAGAGATTCAGCATACATGGGTTTTCAGGAAGCAAGCTGTCCAGAATGAGCCAGTCTCCCTCTCCCAGTTCTGGCTGATGGAAGCTGGAATGGCCCCAGGGCCTACTTAGTAAGCAGGGGCAGCAGGGGGTCTGTCCAGGTGCAGCTGGGGGTGCCATCTGAGTTTGCTTCTTTCATCCTGCCTGCCTTAGTCCCAAGTACTTCAAGAAGGTGCCAGGTGAAGGCATGCCACTGCCTGAAGACCCCACCAAGAAGGGGGACCTCTTCCTCTTCTTCGACATCCAGTTTCCCACCCGCCTCACACCCCAGAAGAAGCAGATGCTACGCCAGGCACTGCTGACATGACAGAGGGCTGGAGTAGGGGGACAGAGGAAACCAGCTGGTCTGTTACTGGCCACCTCACCCCTGCAAAGTGTGCAGGGCAGACTGATTATGGATATGGCATGGGATTCCCCCCCCCCCCCCCCCCCCGCCTTTGGCATGGGAGTTTTAAACTGATACAATAAAGATTTATTCCCTGTCTTCCAGCCACACCCAGAATTTGTGTTGGAGGGACAGGAGCTTCCAATAGTCCTTCTTGTGACACAGAAGACAGAGCCCAAAAAGCCAAGCACCTCACCCTGGTTCTGCAGGCTCTGATCTGCTGCACATCCACTCTGACAGAGCAGGACTTTGCTGTGTGGCTTCTCAGGGTCCCCGGCTCTTGCCTGATTTCTCATGACACATGGTCTTTAGAAGGGATGGATGGTCTCTAAGAGTCTGATCTGGTTTACACGACAGCTAAGTCCAGAGAAGAAAATGTTTGTCCCAGACCACACAGGATTCGGGGGCAAAGCTGTCATCAGAACTTAGAAGCCCTGGAAATGGCTTTGGTTTCTACCTCTCCAGCCTCAAAGCTCTGGTCTGCGCAGTGGATCCTGGGCTACCTCTGGGCAGAACTGGGCTCTGCTCCCATTCCTGCCACTGACTCCTTGCTGGGAGGACCGAGTCCATGGGGTGAAAGTGCTTGGTGGACTTGCTGAGTTTGCAGGGTCACGGCACTGCTGCCAATGCCACCTTTGGGAACTGCAACCTGCAGTCACAGTAGGAAGGGCCTGTGCAGACCCCCCTGCTCCTCTGCCTACCAGCCTTCAATTGCAGTGCATTCTGGTGCCAAGGAAGACTCCTTTGCTGGAGTCTGGGTTTGGGCTAGTTAGATCTACGTTTATGACTCCTTTGCTGAGTTTGGGCTAGTTAGATCTACATTCATGATGGAGTAGTTGGCTACTTCTGTGGACCTTCCTAGTGCCAGAGACGGCCCCAGCATTATTCAGGTTGCTTTGATTCCACTGAGATCTGAAAAGATCTTAATTGGGGCTTAGTAGCACTTGTCGTTGACTATTTTTGAAAGTCACCTAAGAACAAGCAGGGGTCAGATCTGGGGATGTAGAATCTGGACTAGGGTTCTGGGAGACATCTCTGCAGTGCCCAGTCACCCCAGGTGTGCTCCTCCACAGCTGTGTACCCTTGGGCGTGTCACATCACCTGATTTTTTTTTTTTTTTAAGATTAGGGCTCGCTCACGTTGCCTGGGGTACCACAGACTCAAGCAATCCCCTGCCTCGGCTTCCCAGTCCTCTCTGATTCTTACAGCACAGATTAATTACAACCCTTATCTGGCAAGTCTTATGGAAATCAGATAAGTGGAGCCCAATCTGCTCTGAGGCAGAGGTAAGAAGGGGGTAGCTTGGCCGGGCACGGTGGCTCATGCCTGCAAGCTTCAGCCTATGAAGCGACCAGGGCTAGAGATCATGGTTGAGTCCCACCTGGGGCCCGTAGCGAGACCTAGTTCCAAAAAAATAGCTGGGCGTGGTGGCACACGCCTGTCATCCCAGCTACCTGGGAAGCTGAGGCTGGGGATTGCTTGAGTCTGTGGTACCCCGGGCAACGAGAGCCTGCGGTTCCACGGGCAAAAATAGCGAGACCTAGTCTCAAACAAACAAAAAAGGATAGCTGCACTGTTCCCACAGCAAGCAAGGAAGCCCTCAGTTCCTCCAGGATCGAGAGAAAGCCTGCTCCCAACCACCTCCGCATGGTGAGGCTCTGAAGGAGATGGGTGAGACCTTACGTGAATTTTGGTGCTACTTTTGAGTTGGGCAAAGCGGGGCTTATCATGAGCCTATTTATAAGCACTTAGGATCGAAGGCCAGAGAGAGATCGAAGACCACAGAGTTAATGAGACCCACTGGTATGCTGTCCAGTGACTCCTGCCCGCTTACCCAGTTTTTTACTGATCCTGTTATGCCCATCACCACCAACTCTCGTGGCTCCATAGCCTTCCCAGTGTCTGGGATGAAAGGCTGGTGAATGGACAGCTGACAAAACCCAAACTCAAAATGCCCCTCAGGTTCCTTTGGTGCAAAGCAGATCTTCACAGGATTAATGTGAGGTGCATAGGGCACACTGAAGTCCTCCATTTGCATCAACTCCCTGGAGCCCGGCTGGGCTGCCAGCCACTTTCAACCCTGGCTCCACTTGTGGCGCCCAGTTGTGTTCCTCTTGGGGTCTATGAGGCCTCAGCTTAGTTTTTCAGAAGCTAGGGAGGTGAAGAACCAGCTCCTCTTTCCTTCTGCGTGAACCTGTCTGATGTCCTGGGTCCCTCCCCCAAGTACCGAGGGGCTTCTCTGCTGCTCCACTGCTTCAACCAGTGGGGAGGAAGCAGGCACCCCATCAGCTCTGGGCCACATTCTGCATTCTCTGGCTCCGCTCCACAGCTGTCCAGGGCTGCCTGCAGGACTGGCTCCTGGGGAGGGAGTCTTGGGTCCTAGTCCCAGTGCAGCTGCCCACTGCTTATATGGACTTGCCTGCATGACCTGTCTCTGCCCTGTTCTTCAGATTCCTATCAAGTGGGCCTCAATGACTTCATTCTACGCTCTGATGTGTATGAAAGTCTTGGAGTTCTGGGATCTCATTGAGTCTCCTATTCCTGGAAACAGAAGTAGCTTTGCCCACTTGCTTTCCTGTCTCTAAGGACAGGGGGTAGGGCAAGAGCAGGGGGTTCATAGCCCCCTGCAGCCTACACCCTGGCTTCTCTGCCTCCTTGGAACTCCAAAGACTGAAAACTCCAAACAGGAAGAACCTGCAGAAGATGGTGTTTGCCCTGTGGCCTGTGCCCTCCCCCCATCCTAATCCCAGCACTGCCTTCCAGGCTGTGACTACAGAGTCTGTGCAGGAAGCAGTCTGACTTGCCCACACCAGCTCTGGGACTCTGGAATATGAATTTCCCATTTGTAATTGGAATATAATGAGCCCACAGGATCTAAGATCCCCAGTTTCTCTAAGTTGCTCAAACACAGGAGAAGCAGGGCAGGTAGGCACTATGTTTTTGCAGTGAATAGGCTTGGGGCTCTGAGGGGGTGGGAAAGGCAGGTGCTGGAGACCATGACCTGACCTGTATGACCTGTTTCAGCCTTCTGCTTCTCCAGACTTCTATGGGCCTGAATGACTTCATTCTAAGGTCTACCCCGGTGTGACAGGCCTTGGGATTGTGGGATCCCAATGAGTCCCGTAAATCTCGAAGAAGTAACCTTAACTCCCGCTTTCCTGTCTCTGATACCTGGTGGTGGTGGGGGAATGAGAGCAAAGCCACTCCTATAACCCTAAGCTGCTCCCTACTTACCATATTTGGTCTGGAAAGAGACTCAGACTGATAACCTCTGTGAAAGCCAGATTGGATACTGGAGGTAGAAGGTGGGTCAAAACCCCCTTTTCAAGCCAGGTGGCTCCTCCCCTGCTCTCCAGGTGCCAAAAGACCTCTGATAACAGTTACTGAGAGAGGGAGGAGGCATGGAGGTTGCATGTGCTTTATATGGGTGGCATGCTGGCTAGGCTGGGCGTGGGGGTGGGATGAAGATTCTGGTTGAACTTTTCAAGGAAACGAGGGCTTGGGATCCTGGCTGGTGCCAGGACTTCCCAGTGTCAACTGGGTCAACTTCACCAGGATGAGAGGGATGGGGAGATGAAGCGGGGATGGGGTGAGGACATGGGGAAAGGAGGTGGGAAGAAGAGGAGGGGTGGAGGGAAGGGAAAGGGAGTGGGAAGGGGACAAGGAAAGCAGGGCCTGGCTGGAGCCAAAGTCAAAGCCAGAGCTGGTCAGGTCAGCAGCAGAAGAGACTCAAAAGTGAGACTCCTGGGAACTGCAGGCAGCCATGAGGGCCCGTTTCAGCTGCTCATAGGTGACGAACATCACCACATTCCAGGAACCCAGGCGGAGAAAGGAAGGCATGAACCTAGGGGACAAAACATAGGTCACAGGGGCTCCTTGGTAACCCCTGAGGGCATGCTCACCCCACTGACCCCTGGCATCCATCGAACCCAGTTACTCAGTCTCAAGATAGGTTGGGAGGAAAAGGAGAACATATCCTCACAACTCTGTGGCTGTGAGCAAGAATCTCCTGTGAGTTTCCATTTAATACCCATCAAGTAGGAATGGAAGCAATTCTGGGAAGGAGTGAAGGTAATGAGAGTGCCAGTAAAATACCAGGAGTAGGGTCAGGAATTATTGACATTTGCTGCTCCTCTGTTCCTGGTCATTCTCTCCCAGTGGATAGGTATAGGTGTGGGAGAAAGGTGTGGGCGGCCTGGCACTGGGTGGGGTGGCTCAGAGGCTTACCCTTTGTAGAAGGCTCTAGGACCCTCCTTCTGGAGCATGGTGAGGGCACAGTGACCAGCGCTGCTGTACTGGCCCAGGGCAGAGTTCATATATCTCGTCTTGACCACGTCCACAGGGGAGGCAATGATGGTGGTACAGAAGCCTGCCCCAAACGCAGAAGTGAAGTGGCAGGGGAGGTCATCTGCAGAGGAAGAAGAGTAGATGAGGCAGTCAGGAATTCCACCCCATCATTCCAGAGGGACCCTGTGGTTTTCAAGACAGAGATCCCATCAGGGACTCTGCTTAGGTCCTAAAGGAGCCATTTTGTCACTCAAGCTGCAGTACGTTAGTGTGCCGAGTAGGCGCTTCCTTGCAGTTGATTTCAACATGGCAAATGAGAGGAAAGCTCACTTGACAAAGAGGACTTCGGGGAACCTAACTCCCACACCCACTTCCAGGTTTGGGGAAAAGTGAGACCTGCACATTCTAGCCTAACTCACCCGTCATGAGGTTGGCTTTCAGGAGGGCATCCTTGATGAGGTCGTAGGTCACCAGCTCAGCACAGTTGACAATGGCATTCCGAGCAACATTGGGAGAAGTCCCTGTAGGAGGAAGGGGTATCTGTGTGAGACCAGGAAAGAGAGGAGTAGGAAAAGAGAAATGCGGAAGAGAAACACCTGGCACGTTACCTTTCCAGAGGCCCCGGAACCCTTCCTCTCGTGCGATGGTCTTGTAGGCCTCAACGGTGCTTTGGTACCTACGGCCACCACTGGCTCGGGCCTGAGCTTGGAATCGGACCTTTACCACATCCGTGGGCTGGGCCACAGCCACAGCCAAGGCACCTGTGGTGCTGCCTGCCAGGAGGCGGCTCCCGATGCCAGCAGCTGTGGGAGAACCATGGGGGTCAGTGCGAGGTTTCCACCTCTCCCCCCAAAGCCATGGCACTGCAGTGTTTGCCTTTGGGGAACAGGGTCCAGATCAGCTCTTCCTCTAAGATGTCCTTGAATCAAACAAAGTGTCACCGTGAGCAACTACTTTGATAGGTACTGAGATGCAGCAAGAAGTCGGATGAGACCCAATGATTTCTTTCACAAAGCATTTTCATTAACGTCCTTTTACCTTCTCAAAAGTCTTGAGAAAGCAGAAGCCTTACTGTCTGACAAATGTGAAAACCAAGACTAAGGAAGAAGTGGTTTTCCTAAGGCCCAGAAACTCCTAAGGCTTGGGTTCTCGCCTCAGATTTCTCCTCACTGCCATGCAGTCTTGGGAAAAGTTAACTTTGTGCTTTGGTTCAGTTTCCACATGTGTAAAATGGTCTGCTGAGGTTCTGAGGCGGAAGAGTGCTGGCCGTGGAGGCAGCTGTGCTGGTGTCTTCTCTGACTGGGAGGCTGTGGTAGGGTGGTGTGCTGCTCAGAGCCTGATAAGGCCCAGCTGTTCAGAAGCCATTAGGAGAATTGGATCCCCTCTAGTTGTCTGTTACCTCTCAATCTCCTACGTACCCTGGGGGTCTAAAGGAGCTGTTCAGTCAGATGGACTAGGGTCAGTCATCCCCGAGAAGAGAACCGAAGGGGCCTGCAGCCCAGTTCCACACTTACTCTCAGAGCCCTTGGTGTAGAACTGCTTGACGGAGTCGTAGAGGCCGATGCGGACGGAGGCGAAGCTCATCTGGCGCTGCAGGCCGGCAACCAGCCCGTTGTAGAGGCTGCGGGGGCCCTCGGTGCGCACCATGGTCAGGATGGTGCCCAGCACGCCACGGTACTGGGCGCTGGCCAAAGCCCTCACTGCTCCCTGACTTTCTCCTTGAATCTGCAAGGCCATGTGAATTATAGGGATAAGCATCTCCTGCTATTCCTATTCTTTAAAGCTGGCAGACCCAAGCCCCCCTCTTTAGCCTTCTCTGCCCGATCTTGGGCAAGCTGCTATCTATAGCATTTGGACCCCAGATTTCACCCCCTCACCTGCAGTCGGACTTTAGCAGTATCCAGAGGAAAGGTGATGAGATCTGCAATGCAGGCCGCTGTGCCAGCCCCCAGGAACTTCACAGTGGCAGTGGGGGGCACATCTGTGGCCTTGAACCCAACCATGATGCTGACTTCCTGCTACCTCTTAGGAGACGGAGAAAAACTGGAGAAGGGAGCACCTTCTATCAGCAACAAGACGAGATAGAGGAACTCTGCCAGAGTCTAAGTGGAGAGAAGCCCTTATTAGCAGTGACATTCCCAGGTCTACCCTTTTCACCACCCCCCACTCCCACTGTCTTTGAGAATATGACCACTCTGAGCAAGGACCCAAAGAACCCTGTGGGTAAGAATGGGCTAGAGAAGCGATTCCTAGCTGAGGAGGCCATGCTTTGTGATGAGCCCTCTTCCTCTCACTATAGGGAGCTAGTCTGGATCCCAACTACCCCACTGCTGCCTCACAAATAGGCACTGGGCCGGGCACGGTGGCTCGTGCCTGTAAGCTTCGGCCTATGAAGCGGCAGGGGCTAGGGATCGCGGTTCGAGTTCTGCCTGGGGCCCGTAGTGAGATCTACTTCCAAAAAAAATAGCTGGGCATGGTGGTGCGTGCCTGTAATCCCAGCCACCTGGGAAACTGAGGCTGGGGATTGCTTGAGTCTGTGATACCCCAGCAACGAGAGCCTGCGGTCGGTCCCACAGGCAAAAAATAGCGAGACCTAGTCTCAAAAAAAAAAAAATTTAAAAAAATAGGCACTGGCCCCAGGCCTTTGTTTTTGGGTTGCAGGGGTGAAGAGATTTCAATGATGAAATATGCTACTGCAGATCTGTCTGGAGGGTAGGCAGAAATGGGGAAAAGGTTTTATTCAGATTAAGACCTGGCACACATAAGCCCCCAGATTTATGACCTGAATTTAAGTAGGGGAGGTTCCTATCAGTCTGGAATTTAAGTGTAGAAGAAAAGGAATGCACAAGACGACCAATTCGATCCCTCTGAAGTCTGTCAATCAACTTCCCCCCAGCTCCCATACAGTCTTTCCGCTCTGGAGCCATTCTTTCCACAAGATGGCTCTTTGCTGGTTCACTGAAATACAGGAGACAATATCAACCCTGGCGATCAATGGGGTGACAGATGTCGCAGCCAGATCGCCTTCACATCCACAGGAGACAACATCTACCCTTAGATGGGAGCTTATTGTTTGACATGGGGGAGGGAAGGTAATTCAAGCTGCAGTTGGATCTTGCAGGACATACTCTCAAAATGTAGAGGAAATAACAATCTCCAAGGAAAGTGAGTTAAGAAAGAGTACATAATCGAAAAGACTCAAAAGGTACCATTAGCTGAACCTTGAAGGACCTGGGCAATTCATAGACTTGGGAGTGAGAGCCTGGGCACTAGACTCTTGCCCCTGCTCATCTAAGGTACTGAGGGAAAACTGCCTGTCACTCCAGCCAAATTCCTTTTCCCCAAGATACGGAGGTCCACACAGCTTCACTGAGAGAGAAGGGGCTGGGGAGGTGCAGGTCAGAGCTTTGAAGAGTAACACAGGAAACCAAAAGCTCCATTTTGTTGTCAGAGTTGGAACAACGCCTGCCCTCCTCCACCCTCTTCTGCTGTCTCAGGAGGAAGTGAGCCCAGCACCCCAGTGGGGGAGGGTACAGAGCACACTTTCTGACTTCACAGGAGCGGCTGCTCTGCCCTGAGCCTGATTGGCTGGCCTGTCTCTGGGGCCAGGAGGAAAGAGCTGGGGCAGAGGGAGGATATGGTGAGAGTCTGCTGTGAACAAAGAGACCCATGGAAACAAACAGCTCACCCAGCTTTTTCCTCCTGGGCTTCTCACCCCAGATAGCCAGGACACAAGGAAATCTAGATGTTATTCACCAGTCAATTGTATTGGGAGCTCCTACAGGGTGGGGCCTGGCTTTATTTGTGTTTCTCAGGAGCCTGGCCCATTAGGCTGAGTTTGGGGCTCAAATGGCAAAATAGGTTGATGAAGGTGCTTCAGGCTCCCCAGCTCTAACATCCCCCATTTCACATTCCAGGAGGGATCCATACATTTTCCCACCCCCGTATCCCAGGGCACTCTGTCAGTTCATTCTTCAAGGCAGCTCTGTGAGGTAGCTGCCCTTATAAAAATCAAGTCTCCATACAGGCTCCAAAGCTTATGCTACTTGCTTTGTATTGGTGCCCAGAATATTTCTCTCCTGGTTGTTTTTTTTGTTTGTTTGTTTGTTTTGAGACTAGGTCTCACTATTTTTGCCTGTGAAACCGCAGCTCACATTGCCCGAGGTACCACGGACTCAAGCAATCCCCAGCCTCAGCCTTCCAGGTAGATAGGATTACAGGCGCATGCTACCACACCCAGGTGTTTTTTGGGACCAGGTCTCACTGTGTTGCCCTGGGCGGGACTCCATCCCCAGACCCCGCCACAACTCCATAAGCTGTCACTTACAGGCACGTACCACCGTGCCCGGCTTCCTGTTATTTTTCTCAGTCATGGAAGAGTCTTTCACAAGGAGGTCCATCCATATACCCAAGTTCTCTGGTGGTGCCAATATGACAATTCTGAGAAGATTCAGCAAATGGTGTCCCTTCAGAGGCATGATGATGAGTCTATCAGTTCCTGACCTTGAGCTGGGTTGCAGGGTGTTGTGAAGGTCAGAGAAGATCCAGTCCCAACTCATCCCCAGCCTCTATCTCAAAGATAAGTGCCTTGGGTTTGCCACAAGTTGGGTCCTTCAGAGGTGTGGGTATGGGGGCAAAGGTCACCTGTGCTGAACACCTTACTGAGAAGAGTAAGTAAAACTCAGACCTAGAAAGAGTTAATCATAGCTTACAGTCCTCAGCAAACAACCAGTTCTGAGTACAAAGAAGGATATCTAATTACTAATCTCAGATTAGCAGAGCTAATCAAAGCTGGAGCCAACAACATACAGTTAGAACAACCAGCTTCTGTTGCAGCTCTGCTGTTAATCTCAGGGTGAGGCCCACCAAAGCCTCATTTTACCTCTTTGTAAAATGAAGATCACCATCTAAGGCATGTTAGGGTCAGCGTGGGGGTCAGGAGGAGCCCAGGGATGTATGAAAGTGCTTTGTGAATGCGGAAGAGTAACTTCACTGAGGTGGTGGTGATGATAGTTATTTTTCTTAATAAGTCTTGCTGAAATCTGCTGAAACCTGCCCCAGACCATATGGTGAGGAGGAGGAGACCTCTCCTTTAAACAGGACTCTTACCTGGCTTTGTAAGGTCCCACGCCAAGGCCACCAAGATCAAGCTTCTCTAAAGGCATCCCATTCTTCAAAGCTGTCAGCAGTTAACATGGCCTGATCCCCTTGGTTTTCCATAAAAAATGGCTGGGAGACGAAACACTTAACGGTCATACTATGTGTCCTGTGGAGGAGGGCAAAGGAGAGTTTAGAAAGGGAACTCTCCTTAAAGCACCACACCCATCCCAGCAAGAAAAGGGCCACCTAGGCACACACTCAGTGTTTGTCTCCGGGGCAGGGACAGGCTTCATTTCACCCAGGGCAGCCAGGAGTACACACAGGAGAGGGAAATGAACCCAGAAGATTCCCTCCACCCCCACAAGACACTGTCTCTTAAACTTCTGCTTTAGGGGCACTCCGTTCTCTGGAGATGCAACCCTCACCCCACCCCCCACCCCAATAGTCAGCAGACTGGTGAGTGGGAGCTTCGAGAGTTAGGCAGCATGCTAGGCTAAAGGCTGTTAAGAGTCTAAGGGTATTAGAGGGGCTGGGGGTACATTCAGAAGTGGACAAAGCAGTTCAAAGCCTCTTTCTAGCAGAATCAGCTCCAAGTTCAAAAGGAGAGAGATCAAAAGAGGGCAGCGAGGCGAAAAACCAACTGGTCTGGTGAGAGAAGAGGGAAATTCAAGAGCGGGAAGCCGGGGTAGCGGGCGCGGGGCTGGGCGGCCCGGGGCCGGGCTCACCGGGCCACAGGGAGAACACCAGGGGGTCGAAGGCTCTGTCGGATGGCGGAGAGCTCGTCAAGGGAGCGCAGTCCTCGGTCCAAGGCAGGGCGGCGGGCGTCCAGGGGGTGGGCAGGCTCGGCGGCGCTACTTAGGTCTCCGGGGGCGGAGCCGGCGGGAGGGGCGGGGACTGGGGCGGGCTCTGCGGGGCATCTTGGGGACCCGGGTGGGGGTCAGGCCGCTGTCGCCGCCGCCTTTCTGCAGGACGCGCTCTCCCCCCAGTCTCGTTTCCGTGTGGGAAGACCCCTGCGACTACCGCGGTCACCCCCTGCTGCTCCCTGGGTCGGCCAACCTCATTGTGAGACTAGCCAGACTCGCCCGAAAGAAGCAGCGGCTGCCCAGGTCACAAACGTTTCTGCCTCTCCCCAGGGCTCTTTCCAGCGCAGCCCAGAGGCACGGATGGCGTGCACATCCTCCATTCTAGGGCAGGGGCCGCGACCCCAGGCCCTACGACTCACCCTCCACTGTCCCCCCTCCA